>VMOF01000035.1:63158335-63344688 GCA_011764245.1 Trialeurodes vaporariorum | reverse complement strand
GGGAAACCCTTTTTTTAATGGTCCAGTGCTTTTTCCTAGCAGTTTTATAAAAAAAATTACCTAGCATCAGGCTTCCAATGTGAGCATGTGGGTGCGATTCCTCGGAAACCGACCTTTCCGCTGACGCAGGTAAATATCTTAAAAAAAAAATCATTGAAATATTTAAAACTACCAGACTAATACATATTTCAGTCAAAGACGTTGCGGTTTCTACCAGTAGCTCAATCAGAGTATTTTCCATCTCTCAAATCTTCCCTTTGAATGTTTAATCAGAAAAAGGATAGAAAGGCGGGATTTATCCCCGTGTCTTTCCTTGTCTAACATGCGTGTTTCAATTGGGAGGAGAGAAAGATAGAGAAAATTTTGCTGCGCTTCTGTTTCTACAAACTTTAACATCAATGTATGGTTATGTATGGCATCAAAACATTCGGCTGGAACGATCGTTCTGTCACAGGTCACATAGGTAGTAATGACGTCACTATCAGATGTGGGTCCAAACCAATGTTCTACCTCGCTTACTCTCGTAGAGTTTACCCATGGGAAATTAGGGTCCAATTAGGGGCATGGACTATCGAATGAAAATCCATGCTAATATGTAACCAATTTTTCTCCAGATTTTACAGTGCCATTTGATTCCATGCATCTTAAAAATTTTCTCACTTCAACTTATTCATTGAAAGGACAAGACTTAATGGGGTTGTTGCACACTTTTACCAAAAGCTTTTTAATAGTCAATTCTAGTGTAAAATCCTAAAAAAAGAAAAAACGATGGCAGCAAATAAAGCTTCCAAAATTCACTCCGAAACTCAATAAACGTTCTTATTTACGCGGGTATAATGATGGCTGTGGGCAGTAATAATGGGAGATTCCCATCTAACAATACCAGCCATTAAAATACCACCAAATGACAGGTCTGCTCGTAAGTCTGTTTTTCCATTTAAAATGCATTCGCGGTGCCCCGGAAGAGCAGAGGGGACTTTTGAGAGCCATTCGCCTTGTCAGCAAATCAAAGCCCACCAAAACGCCAGGTCTCCTTGTAAGTCCGTTTATCCATTTAAATTTACATTGGCGGTGCCCTGGAAGAGCAGAGGAGATGTTTCGAGAACCCTGAGCCTTTTCAGCGATAAAAAGTCCACCGAAACGCCAGATCCGCTCGTATGTCCGTTTTCCCATATTAAATTACATTGGCGGTGCCTCGGAAGAGCAGAGGGGATGTTTTGAAAGCCCTAAACCTTGTCAGCTATTAAAAGCCCACCCAAACGACAGGTCTGCTCGTAAGTCCGTTTTTCCATTTAAAATTACATTGGCGGCACCTCGGAAGAGCAGAGGAGACGTTTTGAGAGCCCTGCGCCTTGCCAGCGAATAAAAGCCCACCAAAACGACGGGTCTGCTCGTAAGTCCGTTTTCCCTTTTAAAATAACATTGAAGGTGTCCCGGAAGAGCAGAGAAGACGTTTTGAGAGCCCTGCGCTTTGTCAGCGAATAAAAGCCCACCAAAACGACAGGTCTGCTCGTAAGTCGGTTTTTCCATTTAAAATTACATTGGCGGTGCCCCGGAAGAGCAGAGGGGATGTTTTGAAAGCCCTGCGCCTTGTCAGCGAATAAAAGCCCACCAAAACGACAGGTCTGCTCGTAAGTCCGTTTTTTCATTTAAAATTACATTGGCGGTGCCCCGGAAGAGCAGAGGGGATGTTTTGAAAGCCCTGCGCCTTGTCAGCGAATAAAAGCCCACCAAAACGACAGGTCTCCTCGTAAGTCCGTTTTCCCTTTTAAAATAACATTGAATGTGTCCCGGAAGAGCAGAGGAGACGGTTTGAGAGCCCTGCGCCTTGTCAGCTCTTAAAAACCCACCAAAACGACAGGTCTCCTCGTAAGTCCGTTTTCCCTTTTAAAATAACATTGAATGTGTCCCGGAAGAGCAGAGGAGACGGTTTGAGAGCCCTGCGCCTTGTCAGCTCTTAAAAGCCCACCCAAACGACAGGTCTGCTCGTAAGTCCGTTTTCCCATTTAAAATTACATTGGCAGCACCTCGGAAGAGCAGAGGGGACGTTTTGAGAGCCTTGCGCCATGCCAGCGAATAAAAGCCCACCAAAACGACAGGTCTGCTCGTAAGTCCGTTTTCCCATTTTAAATAACATTGAAGGTGTCCCGGAAGAGCAGAGGAGACGTTTTGAGAGCCCTGCGCCTTGTCAGCAAATAAAAGCCCACCAAAACGACAGGTCTGCTCGTAAGTCCGTTTTTCTATTTAAAATTACATTGGCGGTGCCCCGGAAGAGCAGAGGGGATGTTTTGAAAGCCCTGTGCCTTGTCAGCTATTAAAAGCCCACCTAAACGACAGGTCTGCTCGTAAGTCTGTTGTCCCATTTAAAATTACATTGAGGGTGTCCCGGAAGAGCAGAGGAGACAGTTTGAGAGCCCTGCGCCTTGTCAGACATTAAAAGCCCACCCAAACGACAGGTCTGCTCGTAAGTCCGTTTTCCCATTTAAGCTCATAGCTCACAAGCCGCTGTTTTTTCGATACAGGATTCAGGAACCTCCGTTTACGGTTTGATGTATAGAGGGGGGAAATGAAATATCATAGATGCAATATGGGTCTGTTGCTTACTTCGGCTTGCGCGTTTTAAAGTATCAATTCATATGTATTAAGTCTTAAAAATGACGATGGTATCATCAGAAAACACCAAAATGCATTAATAAACTCACAAATTGCGAAAAACACTATAGACACTATCCACCCCTGTATCTTTCCACCACGTACACGCGGGGTTAGAGCGGCACGTTCAAATGCCGGCTGTCATCACAGCTGACTTCATAAACAAAGAAACAATGAACACTGACGGCATCTGTTCTAATTCTTTAAGTCTCAATATCCTCAATTCGTCACAATAGGTTGTGAAAGGTACGGAAACCGATATTTGAGTAAAAAAGTTATCAAAATGAAACAATAACACACTATAGTTCCAAGTATGATTGCAACTTCAATCATCATCCTTGGAACTACTGTTTGTTAGTTTCATTTTGATACTATTTCGACATAAATATCGGTTTCTGCACCTTTCACAACCTTTTCTAATTCGAAGAGACGCCGGCGCCATCAGTGTTTACTGTTTATTTGTTTATGAAGTCAGCTCCGATGACAGTTGGCCATTATTTGAATGAGTCGCGCGAATCCCGTGAAATATCGTGCACGACTGCACGTGGTGAAGAGATGCAGGGGTAAATAGAGTCTGATGTTTTTCGCAATGGAGCTGTTGCAAACTTTTGCTACAGGCTTATTAATAGTTGAATATGGGATAATACCCTGTAAAAATAACTATTAGCACACTAAAAAATCACGAAATCCACTACTAAACTCACAAAATGCTTTTAAATGCGAGACCGTAATGGCGGCCGAGGCCGCGGTTTTCTTATGGCAATTGTATGCTTCTTCTTCTTCTTGTGTGGTGTTGCGAGAACACCTCGTGTAGATGGCGCTGATTGAAGATAGGGAGCTCCGATGAAAACCGCGGCCCCGGCCGCCATTACGGTCTCGCGTTTAAAAGCATTTTTTGAGTTTACGAGTGGATTTCGTGATTTTTTAGTGCGCTAATCGTTATTTTTACTGGGTATTACCCCATAATCAACCATTAATAAGCCTGTAGCAAAAGTTTGTAACAGCTCCATTTGTGAGTTTACTAATGAATTTTGGAGTTTTCTGATGCTGCCATTGTCATTTTTACGGTTTCACATATGAACTGATACTTTAAAACGCTCAAGCAGAAGAATGCAACCGTGACTGTTGAACAGTCCCATTGATTGAAAATCAATCGTTACCCAATCGCTGTGCTGGATCCTGAGTGGATTGTAGATTTTAGAAAAAATAAATCCAAGAAGGTTCGATGCCCCAAAATCAATAATCAGAGTAAGTTATTTGAATGTCTTTCACCCCCATCCCCTTGAAATAATTACTGTAAACTGTGTGGGCGCATGGTAAAGTTGAGATAGCTATAGAATTGGTTCCGGAGCTGTTTCCATTGACTCAATAGGATATGAAACTTTTCGGCAGAGAGGGGGGGGGGAGCGAAATGAGCAGTAACTAGACGTGAGTTTTCTCACTCGCCTTTCCGTCACTGTCCGCATCTATCGCGGCACCCGGGCACCGACTACTACCGGCTTTCAACGCTAATTGCACGCTAACAGTTACGAGATTTTGAGTCGAGTACAGAACCGAGAATGCAATGTTGCCGGACCAATCACGCCTCTTGAAAACATAGCAATAAAACAAAATGTATCGGATTAAAAGAAGAAATGAGAAATAAAATGAAACTTAAAAAAAAGATAATAAAGATTCATAATAATAGCCTTGAAATTAAAATTCAATTTGGACTTTTTAGGAATAAGTGATAATTTAAAAATGTCAAAACTGACTATTATTATTTCTCTTTTTTGTTTCTTCATTCAAGTTTCTGTTCAAAAAAAACCCCACGTTTCTACAAAACCGTTTGGCTGTAAACCTGAAGCACCCTGCCTATCAATTCATTGATTAACCCATATATGCCCAACTTTTTTTGAACATGTTGGGTGTTTTTTGGTGTTTTTAAATTTTAAAATTAAAATTTAAAAATTGTGAAATTTTCTAGGCCAGTTAAACTATAGGTGCTGAAAGATCACAACATTGATTTTTTAGTAAAATTTGCCTAAATTTACTGTATTTTGGTCCAAAAAAACCAATATAAGTATGTCGTTAACGACCCAATGGGCATATATCGGTTTTAAAGTCGTGCATCCATTCTTAAAACGCGCGAGTTATATCATGTTTACTCATATCCACCTCTTATTACTAATTAATATTGTGCTACTCGATACTTCTCACATTATAGATCACTTCGACCATCCAGTTGGTCTGTCCGATGATCGAGCAGATCTCATCACAAAATCTGATCAACGATTCATTCTCTTACATCGCGTATTGAGGATCACAGTCCTTATTTCCTTTGGAGCTGTCTCTCTCAAACTGGGACTTAAATCATTTTTATACATTGTCTTATTTTTCTAACTTAAAGTTGTCTATTTTACTTCGTTATTGTTTCTCTTCTCTAAAGTGTTTTATTAAATTATTTCATCTGATTTCTGATTAAAGAGCTATTATTATTATTGCAAATAGTCGACGTTTTATTTGCAAATGATAAAAAAAAAAAAGAACGAGCCTTGTTTTTTTTGTTATAAAACTCGCGCGTGTTTTGAATGCTGCTTGCTCTTCCATAATTTTGATACTAAAAGAACCGTATTCATGACTCTACGGTAAAAGGAATGGCAATCCTTTTATCTTAATTGAACGGCTCATATAAATGATTGTAGACAGTAGCGTACACAGGAATGTGTCTTTCTCTCTCTTTCCCCATTTGAACACGTGTGTTAGAAAAGGACAGAAACAGGGGCTCGAACGCGTGTTCAGCCCCTGTCTCTTTCCTTTTCTAGTGCACACACTCAAACGGGAAAAGAGCGAGAGAGACTAATTCCTGCGTACGCCATTGATTGTAGACATACATTGCAGGCAATTTACATGTTCAGACATTTTACGAGCGGCTTTAAAAGTGCCAACCAGAATACATGCCGCTCGTTTTATGCTCGCAAAAAAGTTGGTGCATTTTGGGCTCACTAATCCATCGCTTTCAAATTTAATTTGGCTCGTTTAAAAGCTAAACAGCTGAAAGATCTAGTGATTTTCACGGGTTAGGCTTTGGCAACCAGGGCTGCGGGCTGCCGTTTTGCATATAATCAATGCTATTTTTCAATTCACCGATGATTCCACCGGTTGAGAAAAGATTACGCAGTTCAGTTCAGTGCATGACTGTAATAAACTAAAATACTCGTATATCTGTAATCTTTTCTCAACCGGTGGAGTCGTCGATGACTTTAAAAAACTTGCGGATATTTTAATTAATCAACGGAGTTTCCACCAATTAAGGGAAGATTACAGATCAGAGTATTTTTGTGCATTACAGTCATACACTGAACTGAACTGTGTAATCTTTTCTCAACCGGTGGAATCATCGGTGAATAGAAAAATAGCATTGATTATACGCAAAACGGCAGCCCTGTTGGTAACACACACTGCAATCGCAAGACAGTACTGTGAGAAGAAAACCAGCCAAGGACAATTCAATTAATACAAATCACTATATATATGTATTAGCTTATTGGCTTCCGAACTAGCTAAAGTAAACCTCAATACGATTATTTTGAGAAGTTGTGCACCAAGTTTAAGTTTTAGTGATCGTGAAATGAGTGGCATGATATTCAAATAAAGGAAAAGGAACACAACACACGAATTCAATATAAGTAAAAAGTAAAATGACTCACAGTGTACTAAATGCATGATATTCGCCCAGGGCGGCTTTTACAAGAAGCTTATAAAATGCCTGAAGCCTGAACAAATGAATTGCGCCTGGGCAAACAAATGGAAAAAATGCCGACGACTTATCAGTATGCACAAGGAAAAAGGGAGGTTTTCATCAGAAATTTGTCAACGCTGTTTGTCACAGCTCCAAAACCATAACATGGTAATTCTGTATAGTTCCCAACTACTCATGGTGAGAAAATTTTCAATCGTTGTCAAAACTAATTCAATTAACTCTAAGCACCATTGAAACGACCCATCGGACTCTTGGCTTTTTCAAGCTTGATATAGTCTATGTGATGGGGTGGGGAAGAGTATACCTCCTCGAAAAAATCTGAGCTCCATACAAAAAGTAGGTTCTGCATTTGCAACTCAATGCACCTCTAATTTCACTCACACATAAGCAAATACTTGTGAGTGTGTGCACGGCGAGTATTACTTAAAGAAATGCAGATGTGGCCCTAGTTGCCTTGCCAACGGTTGGCCCTGGTACACTCGACGAATTAAATAGTGTCTAACGAATTGTTATATTTTGGATCAAGTAGAATACAGGCAATACTGATTATGGTGACTTAAGCGTTATAGGTGGGCTACCTTGGCCAAATCTAAGGCGTTTGACGTTCATTAATTCGTCGCCTTTACAAGCCGTCATATTGAAGGAATCGGAAATATTACATGAATCTGGCATACAGAAGTTATATCATGTCAACATCTATATTTACTCTATTAAAGATTCTTTTGGGCATTATGGAGATTCTCGAGAAATAGTTGAGATGAATTCAGTGGCGGCTCGTGCAATTTGGCAACAATGTTTGTTTGCCACTTAAACCTGTGCAAAAGTATCGATTTCTTGGTGGTGCGATGAGGAGTATCCTCCTGAGGATCGATTGTTTTACTTAGGTTTAAATGGAGAGAAGACATTGTTGCCACAATGCACGAGCTGGCTGCCACTGGATGAATTATGATTCAAATTATCAGCTTCATTGACAATGCGGCTCTTGCATACACTGAAAAAAATAGATTTGTGAAACCAGTAAAATGAAGCAAAGGCTAATTTTACCAGCCATTTTCAGTAAAATTGACTACGCATATAGCTAATTTTACGTTTTGGATTGTAAATTTTGCTTAATTTTGATTAATTTTACAATTTGGATCATAAACTTTACCAATCGGATTGTAAATTTAACAATTCAAAGCATTGTAATTTTTGCAAGTCGTATAGCTGTCACACCAAGACAGCCATGTAATATGCAAAAGTCACAATGATTTAGATCAGCGGTTCCCAACCGGTGGTCCGCGGACCCCCTGGTGGTCCGTGGACCGAGTTTTGGTGGTCCGCGAAGACCTTTCTAAATTGTTCCCGTTTTTTTCGCACGAAAGTGGCAACATTGAATTCGTGACTAATATTTTTTTATGTAGCAGGAAAAATAAAATTTTGTCGTTGCTAGGGAAGTAAGTTATCATTTGAACGAGTCATCCCACTAGGGCAGGTTAGTTTTTATTTTCCCCTCCATTGTCGAAAAAAAAAAAAAAAAAAAAAGGGGTAATCGATTTTTCATTTTTTCAAGTGGTGGTCCGAGGTCCGCGGCCTCCTCTGATCGCCCGATTGGTGGTCCGCGGCCTCCACCGATCGTCCGATTGGTGGTCCACGACCAAAAAGGTTGGGAACCGCTGATTTAGATTGTACTATTTAGATTGAAAAATTTGCAATCCAAATAGAAAAATTACTAAAACTTAAGCAAAATTTACCACTCAAATCGTAAAATTAGCCATAAGTTTAGTAGGATTTACCGAAAATAACAAGTGAAATTAGCATGTGCTTTATTTGACTGATTTTACAAAACTTAATTGCTTTTTTAGTAATTTCATTTTTTTTTCAGTGTACTTTTGTTACACGTGATTGAAGAGTTGATCTTTGCATAAAACCCAGTAAAAACTACAATGTGTACACTAATAAATCGGGCTTCATGGCGGTCCTACGCAGGCATCATGAGAGATTCTTATCCAATTTGTGACATATCTAGTAGAGACTGTGACAAATTAGACAGGAATCTCCCATAATACCTGCGTAGCTCCCAGCGGCGGCTCGTGCAATGTGGCAACAATGGATTTCCTCCATTTAAAACTGTGTAAAATAATCGATTATTTGGTGAGGCGTAGCGCCTCACCTGGTATCGATCTTTCTGCATACGTTTAAATGGCAAAAGTGCACGGTTGCCAGATTGCACGAGCCGCCACTGGTTAGCTCCGTCATTGCGAGCTTGCCGTTACAGCTGTTTTCTGAGTTCATTTCTGAACGTTAGAATTTTTCAGAGTGATTTTCGTGATTTTCGTGATTTTCGTGATTTTCGCTGGGTTTTCTACCAGATCTTACAATTCATTTGCACAAAATTATGCAAGAGCCTCACTATCTCTTTAATCTTTAAGGGGAGTGGGACAGCCTATCTCAGCCCATGTTAAACCATCAATGTTTAAGGAACATTTTCTGAGGAACTACTCAACCGATTTTGAAAAAACTTTAGCTTGTTTGATTTGTGTTGTTGCCCTCTTCACTTTAACACGGGGTTTTTTTTGAAAATCTTGAATTTTGAGAATTTTACGATTTTTTGAAATTTGGTTCCAAAAATGTATTATTTTTTGGTACTTGAAAATTCACAAAAACTCAGGGAAACAAAATTTTGAAAAAAGCCCGTGTCAAAATATGCAGGGCACTATGACGAATCAAATGAGCCAAAGTTTTTGAAAATCGGCCCAGTGGTTGCTGAGAAAATGTACCTCTTGTGTGAAAAAACACAAACTCGGGGAAAACACAATTTAAAAATTCCGGAAAAAACACTTTAAATGCAAAATGCACTTAACACTGTTTTTCTTTTTTTAATGAAATTATTCTTACAGAGTAGACTACTCATCAAAAATAAGTGAACTTGGTCTTAAATTAAAGCTGATGATATATGGAACAACTTTAGCTGAAAAAACGAATTTTTAAAATTTTGACCGAAATCCTTGTCCCACTCCCCTTAAAACATCGTTTTACCTCTGGTGAGATTGCATCAAACATGCAAATCGCATTTATGGGGCCATTGGAGGCGGCTGGCGCCCGTAGAGTCTGAAACGCGTTGGCCAATCAGAGGACGTCTACCCTCTTGTCTCAACTCTCTACAAAAGGAACTCATCTATAGTGTGATAGTGGTGGTGACAGAGTAATGCTGCCGTTCGGCGGAAGTATATTTAATAAAGCATTCTACAACAATGGCGAAGCGGTGCAGTTTGGCAACTTTGTAGTTCGTCCATTTAAACCGATGAAAAAGATTGAAGTATTGGGTGTCCGGTGAACACCTTCGCATTCGACCTTTAACAAAGGTTTAAATGGACAAAATACTACGTTGCCAAATTGCACGCTACGCCACTGTTCTACAATCCATCGACGATTCTACCGATCGAAAGCAAAGATTACCGATTTGAGTATTTCTATAAGCCCTTGTTATACTACTTAACCCTTTGTATCTTGACGGTACATAACCAAATTAGAATAGTTTTACATGTATTTTATTTTTTTATTTTTTTATTTTTTTTTTTTTTATTTTTTTTTTTTTTTTTTTTTTTTGAACCACTGCACATCAAACTAATAAACGAGAAAAGTTCATTCTATTTATTGAAATTGATAAAAAAATTGTGAGAAAGGTTTGTCGGATTTAAAGGATTAACGGATAAAAGAAACCTTTAATTCTATTGGTAGATTCACTGATGGATTGTGGAATGCCTCTGGATACACGAAAATCGGCAGCGCTGCATTAAGATACTTTCTTTTGAAAGCCATTGTACATGCTGTATACTGTTTGTATGTACTATCAGTCAATTAAAGATTGGGACTAAAATATGCGGCTCGAAATGCGCCCGCCCGCTTATCTGACTCGATTTGCTCAGAATCTAGAGCGGTGTTGCCATTCCCAAATAAATGTGCGAAAAAGCCGAATCAATTGAGGTGGGCTATAACTGAACAGTTACAAGGGAGATAACGCACCGCAAACCTTCTCGCATGAAGAGCCAATTCTCCGCCGCTCGCCGCCGCGCCGCGCCGCCCGCAGCAGCGTCCATTCACTAAAATCTTATTCTTTCAAAATCAGTTCATCGAGATTCGGTAGTCGGTTCTCTCTCCGCTACCTTCTTCCCCCTTCCTATTGGCCCTGTCTCATTTCATCACTCATGATGCCACTTTTCGTTCGACACTTCACATTTCAAACGTTTTCCTCCGGACCATGTTTCTTTCACCATTTGCCTAAGAATGAATGCAGAGCTTCCCGAATAAGAGCATATTGTAAAAATCTTGGATTTAGGCGTCTGGCCGTCTGTAGAAGAAATTTCTCGCTGGCGGGAGGGGGATTTAAATGAACTTTCCAGCTGATTTTCTCTAAGTCCCTATATGTAGAGAGTTAAGACAAGACAGGGGCGGATCCAGAAAAGTCTCAAAGGATGGGCCATTTTTGTAACGTGAAGGGGGGGGGCCCTCCCTTATAAAATTTTGAAAATGTTAGCTTCTCTAAAGCCAATTTGAGGCATCTTTTAACGGTTCACTCATCATTTTTATACTACCTCATTTCAATTTTTGTTAGTAAAAGGGGGTCAAGGGTAAAAGTTTGGAACGGCTGATATTTTACATCATTGACCTCTCTATCAACACAAAACTATTTAATCAGCAACCCTGCCCCCCAACTCCCCCCAATTATCTTGTTCTTATGAGCTCGAGTAAACTTTTCCTTCCTCCTCACTAGGTTTGCTCCCGGCTCCCACTTTTCATTCAAATTTTGGAATGCCAGCTACCTATATTTTTTGCATTTTCGTAGAAAATGGATGTCTAGTGAATGAAATTAAGACCCTATTCTCCCCCCCCCTCAAAACCTAGTATAATATACCTACGGTTACTTAAAGGCTTTTGTTTTTCTCCTCTCTTTTTCTTTTGCTTTTCCCTCTCTTTCTCTTCCTCTAACTGCTTTTTTTTGGGGTCCAAGGGGGGGGGGGGCATGCCGCCGTGGCCCACTGAATTTTAGGCTCTACGGACACCGCCATTGGATGTGATTTTGCACTTTTGTTCTGTTTACCTACGGTCTTTTACAGATAAGAGTTAATTTGCGATGAATCTGTTAATTTTAATAATGAATGTCGATAAGAATGTCTATAAATCTCAAAAGAATCATTAAAAGCGTTAATACATGTTGATCAACAAAAGGAGGGAAAGATTACATCGTTACAAACTTAGCGGAACTGTAATCTTTGCAGTGGAGCAAAACACAACAACGGCCTCAGCATAATGTAAAAAAATGTGTAAAATCGCATCCAATGGCGGCGACCATGATTTCACTTGTCTTGACTCTAATCTCTTGTCTTAATTTTCTCTAGAGTCCCTCATACCAGAGCTGCCGTTTTGCGCATAGTTAATTTATTATTCAATTCACCGATGATTCCACCCGTTGAAAAAAGATTACACAGTTCAGTTTAGTGTATGAGATGGTAATGCACGAATATATTCGTATTCGCATCTGTAATCTTTCCTCGACCGGTGGGGTCGTCGATGACTTTAAAAAAACTTGCGGATATTTTAATTAATTTACGGCGTTTCCACCGATTGAAAAAATATTACGGATCGAAGTATTTTTGTGCAGTGCAGTCATACACTGCACTGAACTGTGTAATATTTTTTCAACTGGTGGAATCATCGGTGAATTGAAAATTTGCATTAATTATACGCAAAACGGCAGCTCTGCCTCATATTCAGGGACTCTAATTTTCTCTTAATTCGATTTACTCTCAATTTTTTATATGCCAAGGAGTGGTGTGGGGGGGGGGTGTTTTACGGGCTCTCTTTGGACTTCCATGATCTTGAATAATGCAGATTCTCATTTCTTCAGAAGGTAATGAAAGATGGGTGGTATATCGATTGCAATTAATTATTGTAAAGTAACACATCTAGCCCTCGCGAACGGGGGGAGGCGATCTGGGGAATTACGCCCCCGTTGACCCCTTTTTCCTTTCTCTTCCCTTTCCCTCCCTTCTCCCTCTTTTCCCCTTTTTTGGCTGAACGGAGGGGAGGGGGTCACCCCCCCTTTCCCCCGGTATTCGCCAATGATTGTCGTCGTAAGCGCCGAAACCTTTCCTCTTTAAATGATTTAACTCATTTGAGACTAATAATAAAGCTTATACTTTCAGAGGCAGCTTTTGAGGAAGGGGGTCTTGCCTCGGGTGGCATTATGTTATGATCTATAATCTTTGACAAACTGGGTTTATCGATTTCTTTCATCGATCACTTTTCAAAAGTAATCGAGGTGGATTTCAGCCTTAATCAGGTGTTCCGATTTTATTGAACTTATGATGAAATTCAATATACAATCAACGTAATTCATCAAAACACGATTAGTTCCTTTGAATTCAGCACCCCTAAAAACTCCCCCCCAACCCATATCTAAGAGGTTTGAAAATCAACCCAGATGTGAGGAAGCGATTACCATTTACCGTGCCCACCTCTGCTTTAAACCCCTCCCCCTCCCTAAAGTTGATTAATGGGTTCTGGTGAATATTTATGCAAGTAGGAGAAAGAAATGCTTTGTTAGAGGGACGAATATGATTTAGTAAGGTAGAAGACGAGACTTTCCTGTCAACAATTGACAGTTAAAATCAAAGGAGAAAACTAAACTGGGTCATGAATTTGAGACGGGAAAAAATTATGTCCTGATAAAACTGCGACCTTAAAAATTAAAAAAATATTCTCCATGAAAAATTTGAGTAAAAGTTTTACGAAAGGCAATACTAATTTCTACTCCATAGTCCACCTGCCTGTTAATTACGTTTGTTTTTATCATTTATGACCCAAAATGTCCTTCGGTAACATGTCTTAGAGGAGTTTTTGATATTAAATGTAAGCGCTTGACTTAAACTTAAAAACTCAAATGAGTTTTTGAAACCAATGGATCAAAGCAAAAGAAAAAAAATGGATAAACTTTCTTTTCCGCTGAAATCACTTCCCATCCATGCTTCAAAACGTGACAATTTATTGCTGTCCCTTCGCAGAAATTCTATCTCATTGTTAATTTGCCTTCGGTCCAGATGATCAACTGCACTTGAAGTATGAAAAGAAGGTATCAAAAGCTAAACCCTTGAAGAGTAAAAAGTTATATTTGGTAGTACTGGTGAGGCTAATTTTTTAATCGGAACAAACCGGAATTTTTTTAATCGGAACAACGGAACACTCCCGTCTTTTTATTGCGGTTAGCCAATGCGGTTCGAGTGTTTCATCAAAACAGAATGGAACACTAACCATGCCAACGAGCAACGAGTCGATCCACCGATCAAGCGCAGTTTTTTGCGTTCTACTGAGATATAACTTTAAACCCGTAAGTTTCGCTGTAATCCTTGGTTTCTTGACCTGGTGTTTTTTAACAAGTCCCAAAACGATGATCAAAGTCCAGTATTTTGTCGCTATGATAGTATTTTTTTCCGTGGATGTCGGGGGGGGGGGGGGGTACTAGAAGGGAACCAACGAGAGGGGAGATGGGTGGCGGCGAGCGTGTCTGCCCCGGAAACCCTTAAAAGTCGCCCTTACTTGATAGAAAATTGCCAAAATATTCTTTCAAAGACACTACAAATTTCAAAATCTAGAGGGGTGATCTCCTCCCTCCCCCAGGAAATCTTCTGGATCCGCCACAATTGCTGCTCCAAATTAAATTCTGAATGATACTTTGAACGTCTCTGATAATTAAAAAAGTTTCCCGGGCAACAGATCATAATGTGTCAACAGTCATCAGCCTAATGAAAGATCCACATAATTTTTCTAAAGGGCGAGGGGGGGGGGCACGTTTTAGACATGGCAATTTTTAGCGTCCAAAAAGCATTACAAGATCATTATACGATGGAAAAGGGCAATTTTTAACGCTTTTAGAGAATGGGGAAGGGGGGAAGCACATGCCCTCGTGCCTCCTAGATCCACGCAATATCATCATCGACGGAAGCGCAACCCAAAAAAGTCTTTCTATAGTCTTAAGGGAGGATTTGTCCCAAAAATTGTCGGCACTGACTCAATGATATTTGTGTTGTGGAGGAGGGGGGCCATCATCGCTGAAAACCAATTTTTACAACAAACGAGTAACGAGTCACTGAAAGTCTATTGAATGAAAAGAAGAAATATTGAGTTGAACTGACAATGAGAGTTGAAGCAGCGTGGAAGGAGTAGGGGAGGGGGAGGAGGGGTTGACGACAGTGCGACTGTGTCGTTTGGACACGATGGCCAGCTTTTAGGTGAAACTGCACTGGTCGGAAAAGAGACGGCGCAGATCGGAGACGGATAGCCGCTCCCGCTCTCGACGAGGCACGCTTATCTGCTCGCTCATATTTGTTATGAGTGAAGGCCCTGCGGTTTATATTCCACTCCCCTCGCTACCCCACCCTTATCGCTCACCGTTAGCACAAGCTGGCAACACTGCTGCGAATTTCCGAGAGTTTCTCCCCTTATCGCTAATTCCTCAAGCGCCGAGTGTCCGAGCCCAAATAGTTTAGTCCCAATCTTTAATTGACTGATAGTACCTCTAAACATTGTCAATTCGATCTGAGCAATCTGAGCCATGCCTCTTGATCACAGCGGCGGCTCGTGCAATGTGGCAACAATGGATTTCCTCCATTTAAAACTGTGTAAAATAATCGATTACTTGGTGAGGCGTAGCGCCTCACCTAGTATCGATCTTTTTGCATACGTTTAAATGGCAAAAGTGCACGGTTGCCAGATTGCACGAGCCGCCACTGCTTGATCATACTATCTAATATCTGTTCGGATTATCTGCTTCCTTTTCCCTTCCCTCGATCGCATGAACGAGCAGAGGTGAATGGGGCGGAACAGATCCAAAACACGGCAAAAGCTGCCAAACTTGGCATAAAATACGCACACTTTCCTTACATAATTAAATGTAAAGCGTTCAATTTTCTGGCCAAATCTGACAACATTGAAACATGGGAACGAGACTGAATGTCATCGAATCTAATTTTCGTACATCAGCGCGGCGGGAGCGAATTCTGAGCGAATCCTCGGGGCATCTCTTTCGATTCTCGGAAGAAAAAAAAATCACGGTTGCCGAATTGGATTAAAAAAAAATCACGATGTTTTTCATACGAGTCAATACGAAATCTGGTGATTTTTGAGGCAGATCTGGCAACTATGAGATAGACTAAATAAGCGACGCGTCGCGAGAGCAAATTTTTGCCTTTTACTTCCGTTGGTGTTGACAGGGAGTGTCAGTGATAGAGACAGTGAAGGTCCAGGGACGGGTGGGGAGTAGGGATATGGAAAACTTCGAACCTTTTTCTCGTTCTACCGGTGAAAACTCATTTCTTTGTGAAGACCAAACCCCCTTGAGGTGACTAAGAGAGGGAGAGAGTAAGATTGAAACTGATTTGTGTGAGGAAGAGAGAGACAAAGAGTCTAAATGAAGTGGAGCAAAGATAACAGACGGTCAAACGTCAAGGTACACTATAATGCAGGTAGATGCTGTTTGGCGAGTGTCACGTTCAACACGCTATACCAATACATTGGTATTATGAAACGTGATTTTGAAACACCGAGGAAGCAGCCATGGTGAAATTCTCCAATGAACATTTTCACCAAATACAGGTCCCAGAAGCGGAAACCGATTTTGCTTGGCGAATGCAAACCACGCGATCATCAGTCCAACAGTAGGCGACTGTTGGTTGGTGTTTTGATAAGTTCCGACCAAAGACATTATAGAAGAAGACTGGCCCCTGCTATCTCTTCGGACGGAGGAAAAGTGAAGCCGGTCTTGGCACGGGCTGATGGGCAGGGCACTTCCCCGTGCGGGGGTATGAACCAATTTAACATTAGCTCTTATGGAGCTTCGCTCTTCAAACCTATTTTAGTCAATTGTTTCAGCGAATGACAATGTCGAGTCTCACGTATGTTATATAGAGTAGTATACCATACATTTAAACCGAAAATTTGGATCAATTCAAAGCGTCCGTTCTTTAATAATCGAAGTTAACGATCGGTCGGTCATTGTTTAATTTAGCACCCGTAACCTATCTGCCGTACTTTCAATCGTAAATATCTAGCGGATAAATTGACCGAAACTTTCGTTTAAATTCGTCAATCTCAACTTTGGCATAATCTGCATATCATATCTGCGTACTCTTGAAAACTAACAACAATTCACATTCTTTTGAAACAGTTTTATGTCTCGGCTCCATAAGCCGCAATGTTAATTTGGTTCATACCCCCGAGCGGGGAAGCCCTGTCTATGACAGTAACCGGCTTCAAATCTCGCCGCTAGAGGCCAGTCTTGTTCTATAATGTCTTTGGTTCCGACCAATATTTAACTGGAAAAGTTAAATACTTGTGACACCCGTCGCAAGCTTTGAGCTGGGTTTCTATTTGTCTCTGATTTTCACACTGGCTCGGTTTGTTTGGCTGATTTTTTTTTTTTTTTTTTTTTTTTTTTTTTTTTTTTTTAACATTCATAATTTATACAAACCAAAAAAAAAGTTAGTTGTGAAAAATCCATTTGAAATGTTTTTTTTTTTTTTTTTTTTTTTTTTTTTTTTTTTTTTTTTTTAAGAAAATGCTAGTTTTTTAGAGTGGCTATCTGAACACAGAAATCGAGGTATATAAATATTTTCCTCCGGATCTCATTAGGTCCTAATTCATAGAAACCACAGGTATCTGTCACACACTGTAGAACGATTCACAAGGTTTTTTTCATGATTTTGGCCTCCATATGCACTCTCAAACAGCTTGATCAAACAGAGCAATCGTTGAGACGAAATTCACCACAAACAACAGGTGACCAGCTCGGGTTTCTCGTTGAAGCCGAAAAAATTTCCATCGATGTTTCGAAGCTATTGTTTAATGATTAATGGGCCCGTCAAACACACCCCTCCATCAAACATCAGTTCTATCATCTATGTTTGGGGGGGGGGACCTATAGTCATGTTTATTTTAAAATGTCATGTTGCCTTTACCTGCCTGCTTGAGCGAGTGCGGAGACTTTTTCGTAAGAGTAAAAGTCATGAATAGGGATTGAATACGGAGCAGAGATAAACCCTGGTGATTTATGATGACTCAAATCATGCAGCAAATGCATATTTCCCTCGGTGAACAACGGATGGCAAATTCTTCCGTGGCAATCGCTATAGTGGAAATGAACTTAATTGTGTTAGATCTCTCTTGATTAATAGTCATAATTAGTTCATTAAACGCCCGAAGTTGCCACTTGTATTAGTTTTATAAAGCAATTATTTCATGATTAAAATTTTTAACTCCAAAAGAACATACTATATGAATTTTTATGATGGAGCCTCTGAAAAATTTCTCAGCAATACAAACACTGAGAAAATTCTTGTTTTAATCCAAGGTGTGTCTTTCGTTCGTGTTAAGGAAACTGAAAGTGAAAAATTGTCTAAGGGAAAATTCCTTTAGTCCAAGGAAAATGTCTACTGCTACAAGTAAAAGATACCTTGTTGTGACAGTGATTCTCCTTCATGCAATCAGAACTTTACTTCGCGCAATGAAAACTGTCACAAGTAAACATGTTTTCTAATGACCGGGTTAGTTCAAAAGTACACCACTTATCCGTTCATACCTACAGAGAAGGTAGTTAACTGTTCGTGCTCGGGGGAGTTGGAATTGCCTATACGGCGAATTGAAGGCGCCCGGCGAAAGCTTATCTCGTAAGTGTTTTACGCGTTTATCCGGAATGCAGACTGAAATAATGTGAAATAGGGTGGAGGAGAAAAAAGAGTAGACTCAGGCGTGGCCCATAAAGGCCAAAGGGGTTACAGAAGAGATTTCTCTCAGTGAACATGGCCCATTGCAACTTGCAAACTGACTTATTATAAATTGTACTATGGGTTTCCACCTGTCTCTGCTAATGGGTAACCTATATATAATCGTTGTTAATGATTTCTAACCGGGCTGTCGTTTAGTGGCAATGGCGTACGCAGGGATTAGTCTCTCTCGCTCTTTCCCCGTTTGAGTGTATGTACTAGAAAAGGAAAGAAACAGGGGCTGAACACGCGTTCGAGCCCCTGTTTCCGTCCTTTTCTTACACACGTGTTCAAATGGGGAAAGAGAGAGAAAGACACATTCCTGTGTACGCTACTGTTTGGTGGAACTAGTGCAGAACTTTTAAATTCACCGATGATTCCACCGATTGACAAAAAACTACACAATCCGGTTTAGCAGAATAAAAAAACGCACGATATTGCTCTGATAGTACGAGGGACTCTATCGTATTGTGCGACGTTGCGCGAGGGGACGCAAACGGCGTAATCCACTTAGGACGCAACGATTTTCTTGCGTTGCGACAATGACGACAACGACCCGCGAGCGACAACGTGCATTGCCTCGAACGTGTGCCAGTATTGTGCACTGCAAAACCAACGAAAGTCCACGTCTCAAAAACGACTGAAGACTTACAAGTAAGTTCGTTATTCTCCCTCTCTCTCTCTCTCTCTCTCTCTCTCTCTCTTTCTCTCTCTCTCTCTCTCTTTTACTCTCCCCATCTCTTTCTCAATCTTTCTTCCTTATAATATCGTCATCCTTGTCTTATCCGCCTCACTTCTCCAAGAGAAGTATAAAATTGAAATTATATTTCCAGACTTCGTAAAATTGATTAGGATAACAAAGAGCTATGAAGGTAATTCGCAGAGCGGAGCGCCGATGCGCTACGAGAATGCGAATGAAAATATTGATGTTTGGAACGAAAATCGGAACGCTCTCTGCATACTGATGACGAGCGATTGCATCGATGGAAGATGGAACACTCGCTCGATTCGTCAAAAGAGGATTCGATCGAATGCGCAGACCATTTTTTTTTAGATCCTTGATACATCGACAATCGATTTACAGTATCAACTGTTTAATGAGAATCGAACATTTTGCCGAGAAGGATTGATCTCAAATGAATCTCAAATACTTGACAATAGATCATCATCAGTTCATCGAAAAATATCAAATAAACTGAGGAAAACCCGAAGAGCAATAATGGGTGAATCCAGCAACTCGGCGACCAGAAATTCATCCCATTTGTTTTATGAGAAACAATCGATTCTTAAGGGGGCCGCGGCGCTTTCACTACACATGCATTGAAATAGGAATAATATTTGTACACAGTTTTCAAAGTTCTGGATCCACCATCAAGAATAATATGGCTGTTGCGCATAATTTTGCTATATATTAACATGGACAGTTGCGTCTGTGATTATCGATAAAAAACGTTCAAAGTCCAGGAGTGAAATCAGGCAATTATTTTTAAGAATCGTCTATTTTGATGAACCCGCACTGCAAGGGGGTCGTATCTATGAGAATCCAGAGGCATGCCTGGAGTAGCCATGAATTTGCCTTTCTGTCTCATTGCCTATTTGAACGCATGCGTTCGTAAAGGACGGAGAGAGGGGTTGTCAGGCAGGGCTGCCGTTTTGCGTATAATTAATCGTATTTTTTAATTCACCGATGATTCCACCGGTTGAGAAAAGATTAGACAGTTCAATTCTATGTATGACTGTAATGCACGAAAATTCTCGCATCAGTAATCTTTTCTCAATCGGTGGAGTCGTCGATGACTTAAAAAAACCTGCGGATATTTCAATTAATTAACAGAGTTTTCACCGATTGAGAAGAGATTACAGATCAACGTATTTTCGTGCATTTCAGTCATACATCGAATTGAGCTGTGTAATCTTTTCTCAACCGGTGGAATCATCGGTGAATTGAAAACTGCGATTAATTATACGCCGAACGGCAGCCCTGTTGTCAGGTGACTTCAGTCCTTGTTCTTGTCTTATTCTAATAAATGCAGGCAAAGAAGGCAAAGAGAGAGAAAAACGTGCCAGGCTACGGAAATGTCCAGCGGTCTCATTTTTTCGTTGGCTATTCTGAAGTTTTTATAGGAGTAAATGTCAGTAATTCCCACGTTCAGTCCTAGTTATTTTTACGTCATTTTGATTCATGGAAATAATGCTTAACCCTTCTCAGCCGAAGGATTTTTACAGTTTTCTATAAATGATGAGGGGGGGGGAGTGAGTTTTTACCAAAACTTAAAACTATTGCTTCTGAATTATTTTCAATATTTTTCAAATCTGTAACGACCATCTTGTTCAGCATCCTCTGAGATATAAAAGTGCATGTTTATTTTTTTCAAACTGTTTCAATTTTAAAAATATTTGCGAGGAAATTTCCAAAAGCGTACCATCAAGTTCAAATATTCCAAAAACTGTAAGAAACGTTTCTTTGATTCTATTAATTTTGAAATTTTTCTGAATGATAATCTCAAACAAATTACATATTCCAGAAACTACGCAAAGAAGCTATGAAATAATCCGGAGAAAAAAGTTCCCCCCTTCAACCTGCTGGAAAAAGTGTTGATATTGAAGGGGAAGAGAGGAGAGTGAATTCTTACCTCTTCTACTCATTTCCCCATCTACCTAAAAATGTGGGAAAATTTGATGCAAATTTCCGAGCTTCGGTAGAAAGCTTCAAAATACACTAATCGAGGAATACATCGAAGCTTGAGGTGATTTGTTGAAATTTTACCTTTTTATCTAGAAAAGCTGCCCTGGGGTGACAATTCTTACCCTCTAGGCACACAAGGCTTAAAATAAGGGGAATCTGAGTGTGTCCTGGCCGTAAAAGTTATTCGGAGTTCTTGTCACAAGGCACTACAAAAAGTAATCACTTTATAAATTGTTAGACTGTGGTCCGTGTTAGATAATAACCGGTGCGAGAACATTTTCGCAGCTGAAATTGTCACGAATGTTTTCAAGAAGATTTTCAAAGACTAATGAAATCTTCGCCATCAACCCACAAAACGACCGTGCCCGCACGGTGCTGAAAAACACTCTAGGGCAGATTGTTGTACAAAGTAGAAGTTTCTTACAACTGGGACCAGGTAGGATCCATTCTCGGCTGCGGTGCTTATGGTACGAGCAGAGTATATTTCGGATAGAAAATGATTCGGATTAATCAAAGACGCGACGAAGATTAATCAAAGTGGAACACAACCACAAGTTTTAAAAGCAAAGTTGTCGCGCGTCAAAGTGGCAGAGCACTTTACCAAAAGATTCCCGGAATCTTGACCTTTATTGCCTCAGATGGCGCGAGCAGGGCAAGAGGTGGGATGAAAGCCCTTTCTCGCGGGATTGTCAGTTGAGCAACTTTGTAATAGAAGCGTCACGCAGTCGCCAATTTGTCGGTCGGAATTCGTTGACCTAGACTCCCTATACGACAAACGAAGGGTCCCTATATATATATGTATGTAGAGAGTTAAGACAAGTGAAACCATAGGCGCCGCCATTGGATGCGATTTTGCACATTTGTTTACATTCTGAGGCCCGTTGTTGTGTTTTGGTCCACTGAAAAGATTACAGTGCCGCAGAGTTTCTAACAATGTAATATTTTACTGATTTTGTTGATCGACATTTATTTGCCCTTTTAAAGGTTCTTTTGAGAATTATAGACATTATCGTGGTGCACCGTGATTAATTTTAACAACTGTCTCCACAGTTAACTCTTTTATCCGTAAAATACCGTTGGACTCCTTCGTTTGTAAACAAGAGTGTGTAAACAAATATGCAAATCGCATCCAATGGCGGCGTCCGTAAAGCCTAAAACTCGTTAACCGTAATCAGAGGTTATCTACTTTCTTGTCTTAAATCTCTGCATATAGGGACTCTACCTATACGTAGTGAGTTAAGACAAAAGAGTATTCAACCTCTGATTGATCAACGAGTTTTTGGCTCAACGGGCGCCGCCTTTGGATGCGTTTTTACACATTTGTTTCCCACTGCGGTTGGTTTGTTTACATTCTCGACATAAGTCCCACGGTATTCAACGGATAAAAAAGTCGATAAATCTCTTGATTTTAATCATGATGCGACTCAAAAATGGCTATACATTGGTCACAAGTTTTAGGCTCTACGGGCACCACCATTCTTATGCGTTTTTGCACATTTTTTTTTTTTTTTTTTTACAAATGAAAGAGTCCAACGGTATTTTATGAATAAAAGAGTTAATTGTCGATGAACTGGTTAATTTCAATCATTAACGCACCTCAATACAGTCTAAAATGCCCGAAAGAATCTTAAGAAGCGTAAATATATAGATGTCGACATAGCCGTAGCCAGGATATTGTCTATCTCTCTCTTAGCCCATTTATATGCATTTGTTAGAAAAGGATAAATATAGGGCCTGTCATGTGACTTCAGTCCCTCTTTCTGTCCTTTTCTAACACATGCGTTTAAATGGGCAAAGAGAGAGAAAGACAATATCCTGGCTACGGCTATGGATGTCGATATCAGCAAAGGCAGCGAAAGATTACTTTGTTAGAAACTATGCGGTACTGTAGTATTTCCTGTAGACCAAAACACAACAACGACCCTCAGAATGTAAAAAAAAAAAAAAAATGTGCAAAAACGCATTTAATGGCGGCGCCCATATGGTTCTTCTTGTTTCATAGTTTCAAACTATGCATATAGATTATAGGGACCCTACATTAGAGTCCCTGTATATCAAAGAGTCTCGCCACGTGAAGCATGAAGAAGAAGAATTTCGAAGGAGGCGTCCACTCTTATTGGTTGGGTTCGCTGAGGGGGCGTGTACGCTTTCTCGGTAGGTGCGTTCCAACGGTCTTCTTATGGAGAATAACACAGAACGCCTCCTCGAGCTCCGTGACAGCCTAAAATCTAGCAGCCAACCAGAATCTATACCCCGTATGGCGAGACTCTTTGATATACAGGGACTCTACCCTACATTAACCTCGATCGGTCAAGAAAAGATTATATTCAGAAGGGTGTCTTAAATTCTGTAACCTTATTCATTAAACAACAACATCGGAGACCGAGCAGCGATGTGGTTGGCTTATTTTGAATCTTCGCGAGCTAACATATTTAAAAGCTAGGGCACCAAATGGAGTTTAGACAGAGGCTCACGAAAGTGACGCTAAAATTGGCAGCGAGTGCAAAATGACAACAATGTGCGTATTTCGTCCAATTAAACGCATGTGAAATATCGATTCGAGGAAATGCACTATGCACCCAGCAGAATTTCGACCTTATAAATGACTTTATATGGAATATATGCAACGATGTCTGATTGCAAGCGCCGCCACTGGACGCCATACTGTCACGGAGTAAAATTTTCTCTCTGAGTGCATGTTAGATGAAATGTGCCAATGGGGCTCTTGAAAACTTTTGCTAAAGGGGATTAAAGAGATGAATCTTGCAGAAAAACCTGTAAAAATGACGATGAGTATACTGAAAAATCACAAAACTCACTCTTAGAAACGGACTAAATGGCGGAGAGACGCAGGTATCATGGGAGATTCGGATCTAAATTGAGACATATCTCTGTGTTTCCGAAGAGAAAGTGAAATAATAGACAGGGATCTCCCATGATATATGCGTTGAAGCGCCATTATAGCAGTTATGTGAGTTTATTACAAAATTTTATACTTTTTAGTGTGATTTTCGTGATTTCTGCTGGTCTACTTAGAAGGTCTACTTACTTGCTTCTAGCAAAAGTTTGCAAGAGCCCCATTAATGTACTAAACTTGTTGACTGTTTATTGTTTTGCTTTTTTATTCAATCCCAATTGAAGCTTTTTGAATGAATCTTTTGTCATGACAAAAATAGCTTTATTCCTTTTTTTATCACGATACTTATGGCGAAAACGGATGCTGTGGCAACCCAGGCAGCTTCCAAACTTTGAGACTTACATAACTTGGGTAAAATACGACGCACGTCGAAAAACTTTCATTAAGTAAATCGGCTAGTTCTCCAGCGAGTGAGCGCGAGCAGACAGCATCTAAGTTTTATGACTTACTCACTTGGATTTGGTTAGGATGAAAATTACTTTTTGTCTCCCTCTCTTAAAATGTTCCACCAGAGACATCGCAGTTTCGAGTTGCGTTCGCGTTAGAATTCTAAGCTTCTGCAAATTCATCGAACAATTTCCACGCAACCGATTATATTAGACTCTCACCTCGTTTTTTATGATCTCAATACTTCACTGAAAAAACAATTTCTGAATTCTAGTAATATTACTAGCAGCATATAACGATGTGTGAACCGACGAGAGTCTAGCAACTAGAAAATTTTAATGTAACAATCAGAATATGGTAACATTACCAGAATAACCTCAAAATTGTGCAGAATGGAGCTGTTGCAAACTTTTGCAGGCTTATTAATAGTTGAATAAGGGGTAATACCCTGTAAAAATAACGATTAGCGCACTAAAAAATCACGAAATCCACTCCTAAACTCACAAAATGCTTTTAAATGCGAGACCGTAATGGCGGCCGAGGCCGCGGTTTTCTTATGGCAATTGTATGCTTCTTCTTCTTCTTGTGTGGTGTTGCGAGAACACCTCGTGTAGATGGCGCTGATTGAAGATAGGGAACCCCAATGCAAACCGCGGCCCCGGCCGCCATTACGGTCTCGCGTTTAAAAGCATTTTGTGAGTGTAGGAGTGAATTTTGTGATTTTTTAGTGAGCTAATTGTTATTTTTATAGGGTATTACCCCATCATCAACTATTAATATGCCTGTAGCAAAAGTTTGCAACAGCTCCATTATGATACAAACTTTTGAATTCTGGTAATATAGTACCTCGACCCTTTACCTTAGTTTACAAGTGCTGGTAAATTAATAAAAAGGAGAACACACGTACAAAATCAAATAAATTAAGAAAATGGACTCACTTGCGCGAATAAATTTACTCGCGCAAGTGAGTCCATTTTCTTAATTTATTCGAATTTCTGGTAATGTTTATTTTTCGTGTAAGTAGAAGATCAAACAACTTTGTTCACGCTGGTAAAGTTTCCACAAAAAAAGACGCATCAATAGAATCACTGTTATTGTAAATTCAATTCTAAAACCGATGCGTTTGCGGTAAAAATAATCTAAGAAATGGTCCTCACTTGATTTATAATAGCGATAAAAACATTGATTCGGAAATATATGTAGAACCAATCGAAAATCATTCCGATTCACACACAGTTAATTATACACATTCACTACCTCATTTGACTAAAACATTACATTAAAATGCAGTATTATGAAAATAATGTAATTTTAAATTTTCTCTTACCAAACTAGATTCGTCGGGAGACGCCAAACTAAGGAGAAGTACACTCATATTTACAGTTAGAGTACCTGAAATCAAAAGGCAATTATCAAGAAAATGTGAAGGAAGAAATAGAAACTTAAATATATAGTCTGCAAAAAAGATGACTTGTGTCTACTATTTTACAAAGAGGAATCAGGATGGATCTAGACTGCATTTTGGACTTATTTTCACGTGACCATCAGTGGCGGCTCGTGCGATTTGGCAACAGTGTTTTTATCCCATTTAACTACATGGAAAACAATCGAAACTCGAGGAGGCTGCCAGCCTCCGCTTGGATCGATTTTTTACCTAAGTTTAAGTGGGAAAAATGCATGGTTGCCAAATCTCACGGGCCGCTGCTGGTGACCATTGCGTCCTCACTCTCATTGCTCAAATTGTATACAAAGACATTTTGTGTGAATTTGTTTGGCGGAGATTAATTTAGTACTAGTAGCACAGAATAATACAATCAGAACGGAAACTCCCATAAGAGCCGATGGAAGCAAGTTTGGAATTTAACGGCACCAATAGGCAACGCTGTGGTCCTATATCCCAACATGGCGGACGTGTGTGATTTGTGTTGAAACTCATTTATTTCTGTAAATTCTGGAAAGAAATCATAAGTTTCCAGCCTCACTTTTATTCTAATGGCATTTCCGAATGAAAATTGCGCGGATCATATCCTATCTTTTTTTTCGGGCGCGAATCCAGATGTAAACATCCTATATCCCAACATGGCGGACGCGAAATGAACTTGCTTCAAAATCCGACAGAGTTGTTTTCGTTCTGATTGTATTATTCTGTGCTATAGTAGTATATAATTTCGCTTTTTTAATTTAGTATTTATGAATTTTAGAGGAATTCATTTAACGCAGTTTTGATATGAAAATGTCGCGAGACAAGGGCCTGTAAACAGTGGCGAGGCGTGCGATTTGGCAACGTTCTTTTTTCCCACTTAAACTCATTAGAAAGGTCGAAATGCCTGGAAATCGCCGATGACTGAAGCGTTCGACCTTTTTCGTGAATTTAAATGGAGAAAATACGTGGTTGCCAAATTTCACGCCTCGTCACTGCTGGTAAACGAATCTCGGAACTAGAACGAGATAGCTATGCATGAGGATCACGGGAGATTGGGAGAAAACGTTTGGAACTTTATACTACGCGTGTTTTTTCGCGTAGCTGTTTGCGAACGACGAGTGTATTGTTGACTCACCGTTGACTCTCCGTTGACTTTGCACTAAAGCCGTCTATTACGCAACGGGCAAATGATTTTTTTATTGACATCATCATGTAAACTTTTCTAAATCAGTTGCTGGTTTGGTTCCAATTGTGTGCTCAATTCACTTGTTGATTATTGTCAAAGATACAGTTATTGAATCAATCAAATGTTATGAGTACATGAGTCAGCCCAAGGTATATGGAGAACAGGTATGGACAACACTTGTGACTTGACTCAGAGGGCGTGGCAGTGGCGAGTCGTCCATGTTACCTTTGACACCTAAGGTAACAGTACGATTTTCCCTAATTTTTCGCTTACATAACTTCGTAATATAAGTATCGAGATGTGCAAAAATTATCGTCCTCCAACCGAAAAAGCGTGAAGAATATCCGAAGTAGAAAGATAAGTGCTAGAAGAGCGCGTAAATACAGTAAGAAATCTTGGAGCGTTCAAGAAATACAGCCTGTTACCTTTATTTTCGTAGGTGTCAAGCCTCACAAACACATGAACAGTGGCCATGCAGCTCCACACACAAATATCACGCAGCGCAGGCCCAGTCTCTCAGCATATTCAGTGCGGCCGTACGGGAGCCGTGAAACCTAAAAAAATAAAGGTAACACGGCTCTGCGCATGCGCCCACCTTCCCCCACCACTCTTTCTCGCTAGTCCGGTGCTTCGCAACTTTGCGGAGTTTGCCATCGCCTGTCGCCATTTGACCGGGAGACTCTGAGCTGACGGAAGCCTATCCGTCAGCTTTGCTCGCATTTCTCTCGTTGTCCAAGCGCTTGTTATTTTATTTTGTAAGCTTTCCAAAGAAAATTCGACACTACCCCCCCCCCCCCCCCCCCCCCCATAATCCTCAGAGTGATTCTATCTCAGGTGTCACTGGTCATTTGGTCACGCCACGCCACTGGGGCGTGGCCACTATTGGAAAAAGGCTACTTCACCGCCATCTTGTCTCCTATTTACACCGTCTATCTTACATTGTTGTTTGTGGTTAGGTTTGAAGGGGAAAATTATCTGAAGCAATGCTATATTTATCTGAGCAATGAAATGTAATTTTTATCTTTAAATTTTAATGTTGTGACTATAGAATGGATTAATATCATCAATTACTTTGCTCACTTTCCTTTTCAAGATGTGGAATCTTTTGAATCGCGAGGTCAGATTTATGGCGGTGGAGTCGCTTTTTTCACAACCAATCAGAACCAACCTCAGAGTGTTGTCCATGCCTGTTCTCTATCTACCTTGGAATCAGTCCGGGTTTCAGATGGTTTTTATAATTTATTGACGATCCACCCTGTGCACTTTGAAACAGTATAAATTCGGTTGCAGTAAATTTTTCTCAGTAAAAGAATTAGTCTGTTGCAAACTTTTGCTACAACGCTATAGAGTGTTCAATATCATGTAAAATCGCCTGAAAAGTCTATATGGTGGCATCAGAAAGTCATAAAATGCAATAGTAAACTCACAAGAGGAATTTAAGGAAATCCAAGATGGCGGATAAATATAGAGCAATTTTTATGCATGCATACCACGAACATCCAAGGATAGCCAACCTCACAAAATCGATCACAACTAATCACAACGTAAACGAACACATAACATCTACCTGCATTATGAGGTTGTCAAAAATGGCCACCCTTAGATCTTCACGGTGCATGCATACAGATTGCTCGATATTTATTCGCCATATTGGATTTCATTAAATGCCTCTTGTGAGTTTATTATTGCATTTTATGACTTACTGGTGCCACCAATGGACTTGTCAGGCTATTTTACATTAGATCAAACACTCCGAATCGTTGTAGCAAAAGTTTGCAACAGACCCATTCTATTTTTCATCCGTATTTGGGGAAAAAAGTCTTGGTACACATCACGTCTAGGAGTGATGTTTAATTTTATATGGAAACATGTGCTTCATACTGCAGGTTAACAAAACACCCATTCATAAAAACGTCAGTAAAGTTGTTCCGTGTTGTTTTAGGTTTTGGTCCTCCGTGGCTCGGCACTGAATGCGGATTGCGGCCGGAATTCTCTCTGTTTACTAGACCAAGAATGGAGTCCGTGGAGGAGTGCAGTGGGAAGGGAAAGGGGGGGGGGGTCTGACGTCATTCTATCGTCGAGAAAGCCCTTCAGGGTATTTGTATATTTTCTGCAACCATGTTCATTCGTCTCCGTCTTCGTCTCGTCGCCACTGGCGCGAGCTGCTTTTTGTTACAAAAGTTTGCCCGTGAGCAGAGCACTTTTTTTTCTACTTTTTGACGCAACTCCTCCCATAATGCTCATAATGCTCTCTCTCTCTCTCTCTCTCTCTCTCTCTCTCTCTCTCTCTCTCTCTCTCTCTCTCCCTCTCCCTCTCCTCTCTCTCTCTCCCCCCCCCTCTCTCTCTCTCTCTCTATCTCTCACTCTGTTGTGGATGCTTTTAGTTCAGCACAACGTAGACCTACATAACAGCACAGAATAATACAATCAGAACGGAAACTCCCATAAGAGCCAATGGAAGCAAGTTTGGAATTTAACGGCACCAATAGGCAACGCTGTGATCCTATATCCCAACATGGCGGACGAGTTTGATTTGTGTTGAAACTTGATTTGATTTATTTCTGTAAATTCTGGAAAGAAATCTTAAGTTTCCGGCCTCACTTTTATTCTAATGGCTTTTCAGAATGAAAATTTCGCGGATCTCGTCCTATACTTTTTTTTCGCGCGCGAATCCAGATGTAAACATCCTATATCCCAACATGGCGGACGCGAAATGAATTTGCTTCAAAATCCGACAGAGTTTCCGTTCTGATTGTATTATTCTGTGATAACATTACAGCCAGATCAGTGGCGAAGCGTGCAATTTGGCAACGCCAGAGTTTGTCCATTTAAACCCATGAAAAAGATCGAAGTATTGGGTGTTAGGTGAACACGTTTGCATTCGACCTTTTACGTGAGTTTAAATGGATAAAGTGCTACGTTGCCAAATTTCACGCTACGCCGCTGAGCCAGAGCTGCCGTTTCGCGTGAATTTAATGGCATTTTTCAATTCACCGATGATTCCACCGATTGAGAAAATATTACGCGATGATGCTCTTGGAAGCTTTTGCTGCAGGTGATTGTAGCAACGAGCTTTGACGATAGAGAGGGCTTTGTGGGACGTGATATTGAAACTTCAACGAGGTGTAGCCATAATGGAATTCTATTATGGACATTCACACAGGCTCGGTTTGTTTGCCTCACTTTTTTTATAACCTTTAATTATTCAAACCAAATTCTGACAAATACATTTGAAACTGGTTATAAACGAAAGTGCAAGTGATTAAGAATGGCTATCTGGACATACAGAAATCGATATAACTGTTTCCTTTGGAAGGATTTGGACGATATAAAAAAAAAAAAAAAAAAAAAAAAAAAAAAAAAAAAAAAAAAAAACTGGTACATTACAGCAAAAAAACAACATGTTTTTCACCTGGATAGTTGTCTTAGAGTTCTGTGTCCAGATAGCCAATCTAAAACACTTCCACTTTCGTTTAAAGCCAAGTTAATTTTTCTTTTTTTATGTGAGGTAAAAAAAAAGTGAGGCTATAAACATTAAACAAACCAGCGGGCCGATCATTTACTTCATCGTTAAACCGATCGTTAAGACTGTGTATGAGTGATTCTATTGGTCGAATATTGTAAAACTTAGCCGTTGCTATGGTAACCATCGTTATAGTGTCCGTTTTTTAAAGGTTACTCATGAATAGCCTTTATAAAACGAGACTCTTAACGATGGTTACCATAGTAACAGCCAAGTTTTACAATTTTCGACCAATAGAATCACTCGTAGACAGTCTTAACGATCGGTTTTAACGATGAAGTAAATGATCAGCCCGCAGATTCAGATCACCCGTGCTGTATCACTTTGAGAAAGACTTATAACACGTATGGCTCATTAATTGGCTCCAACTATCACTATATAGCTCGTTTGGATTGAAGAGGTGCTTATTGCATACAAACCAGTAAAAATGACGACGAGCATACTAAAAAATCACAATATTCACTCTCAGGATCACACAGCGAAAGTGACAGATTAGACAGGAATCCCCCATGATACCTGCGTAGCTCCGCCATTACGATATTGCCATCCGTCACAGCTGTTTTACGAGTTTTAGACTTTCGTGATTTGTGATTTTCGCGATTTTTCCTACTTTTTACATCAAAATGTTCATTCGCTAACCGCGAAAGTTTGCAAGAGCCCTATTCAGTTTAGTGTATGACTGTATACTACACGAAAATACTCGCATATGTAATCTTTTCTCAACCGGTGGAGACGTCGTCGATGACTATAAAGAATTTGCGGATATTTTAATACCCACACTGAAAAAAAAAAATCAGCTAAATTTAACTAATTTCAACTTAAAAGTATGGACACCACTTAAAACTGTTAGTTTGACCATTTGAATTAGTAAAATTAACTCCGTACCGTGTTAATTAACATGGCAGGGAGTTCATTTTACTAATTCAAATAGTCAAAATAACAGTTTTAAGTGGTGTCCATACTTTTAAGTTGAAATTAGTTAAATTTAGCTGATTTTTTTTTTTTCAGTGCAACTTCACAGCGATTGTACCGATTGAGGAAAGATTATAGATGCGAGTACTTTTGTATATTACAGTCATAATTTGAACTGAAAACTGCTATGTGTGATGTTTTCTCAACCGGTGGAATCATCGGTGAATTAAAAAAAAAAATTCATTTAATATACGAGAACGGCAGCACTGATAACAGTATACAGCTGGCAGGGCAAAAGTTTCTAGACAGCCAACGAGCTATAACTTTATGTAGAAGGGTTTTAAGGAACGTGCTCTTGTAACTCCAAGGAAGCAAATATATTATGGAAATTTTCACCGCAGAGTTGGGGAAATAGGTGTGTGTTAATCGATTACACGATTACAGCTCTCTGCTTTGGATGCTTCTAGCTCAGTAAATCGACTAGCCACATAACAGTACATCATACAGGGCAGGACAAAAGTTTCCAGATAGTCAACGAGCTAAAACTAAATAGGGGTTTTCTTGGAGTTTGCTTTTAAAACACCATGTAGGCAGGCATGATGGAAATATATTTTAGACATTTCCACACAGGCTCGGTTTGTTTGCCTTTTTTCCCCCTAACTCTTAACCCTCAAAGGATTAGAATAGTTCATACGAACGCCGCCCACTCTTCCGTTTATAAAGGGAAGGTAGTTAACTGTTTGTTCTCACGAGAGTTGGAATTGCCTATTCGAAGAATTGAAGGCACCCGAACAAAATTTTATCTTGTAAATGTTCCCATCTTAATCGTGTTTATCCGGTATGAAGACTGGAGCAGGAGTTGGGCAATCGAATAATCAGAAATAATGAAATCACTCTGGCAACAGAGTTGATGCTTGAGATATGACTCCCTTGCCTACGAGGAGGTATGGTCAATTGACCAAATACTTTGTCGAATAATCTGATTTTATTGCGTTGCCAAATTAGGCAAATAATTCGTTGAATAATATTTTTTCAACTCTGGAGTAGAACAAAGTGATTTGGACAAGAGGTGAAAAACGAGTATACTCGCAGGCTTCACCCATGATGGACCAAAAAATAAAAAGTTGTGACAAATCTTTTTGAGAGCTAGTTTGAAGTTGGAAGATGGACCATAAATCGATGAAACTGTTTCTTTTGGAAAAGATGTGCTCTTCCATAAAACGTCCTATAACCTGGTCTGACAAATGCTCCCCTCCATCAGTAATAAAATTCCGTTTTTCCACGTATCACAACGCATCAAAATAAATAAATAAATTTACTGAACACAAATAAATAAAATGAACAAAATAAATAACATTGAATCATGAACCGCAGAATGTATATAGACTGCGCCAATCACATTGTGTGATTATAATAGTTTTATGTTCACGAGCCGTTTCACTGAACACGGAGGGAATATACCAAATATAATCGAAGAGACAAAGTTTTACTTTCAAAGAAGATTAACGCCCCTGTTTAAGAATTCATAGATTGTTGCCCAGCTCCTTACAGAGTGAATCTGTCGTAAATCAACCGGCATAATTGAGAGGGCGGGATACTTTCGGAGTAAGTTGCAGAGGAACACTTTTTAATTACTTTTCATAGCGATTTCGAGCTTGAAATTACAAGAGCTATGAAAAGAAAGTTACTGCCAAGTACCTCACCTCCTCTCTATAACCTTGTTCTCGTGGTATATATACTAATTAACGCTTCATCAGACTTCGCGGCACAGAGCGGGACCCAAGTCGTGGCTCAGCTTTCGCTGGATATTTTAACCCATCATCACCACATTGGTGGCGTAGAATCTGGCAACATCTAACTTTTTCCATATTAACCTTTTTATGCACCCTTTTTGGGGTTTTAGTTTTTTTGAGACTTTTTTTAGACCGTTCAAAAGAGGACAATTTTCTAAGATTTTTGTTGGGTCACTCATTTTTTTTTTTTTTTTTTTTTTTTTTTTTTTTTTTTTTTTGCAAAATGCCCATTTAAATTCCATTGAGTCCCATGTTACATGAAAGTGTACCACACTCCATGAAAGGGTTAATCCAATGGTAAACATCGAACTTTTGAGTGTGTGGTGTACAGTTGAGAACTCTTCGAATTCAAATTTTTATATGCGCGTTTAGAAGCACAGAAAAAACAGAGAAAATAAACGCTTTTGGTGGCGCTGAAAAAACCTTTGAAAGAAACACTGGTGCAACCAGGATCTCTTCCATCTCTCTCATTTCCCATTTGAATGTATAAGTAGGAGAAGGACAGAAGGAGGGGGTTTTATCCCCTTGTCCATCCTTCTCTAATATACGTTTTTCAATGAAGAAAAGAGAGAGATGAAGAAACTCTCGGTGCGCTACTGGGAAGAAAAATAACCCAGCAAGAGACTTCAGTGGAGCTGACCAAAGGTTTTGTCGCCTAAGTAAATAGATTTTGCTGGAAGGACCAAAGATTTGGTTGACTCAACTAAAGCCCTTTGCTACGTCATTTTTCTACCAAGAGTTTTGTCAGAGCTACCAAAGTGTTTTTTGTTTCTGTGTTTTTCTTTTGTTTTTTTTTTGTGAAGTCATAGCGAAATTTCAGTAAATAGGGTTTCTATTTATTGCTATATGCGATTGAATAGTTGGCTTTCACATAAAAGCGAACAAAATTGACGATGAATTTGCTAAAAAATCCAAATATGCAGTCATAGACTCACTGAATGACTTTCAAGTTAAAGGCATTATAGCTGAGCTAAGCAGATGTGTTACATGAGAGATTCCTATCTAATTTGAGACTTTCATCGGTGCATTAATACAGAGTTAGTGACAAACTAGACAGGGGACCCCCCCCCCATGTTTCTGACGTGGATCCCCAAAAACTCGGTCTTCCCGGTGGGGCTTTCAATACACAAAAAACGTCTCCAGACAGAGGCGTCACGTTCAATTTGGAAACATCGTACTATGTCCATTTCAATACGTGAATTAGGTCGAACTATATGGAGGAGGGAGCTGGTGAAAAGTGCGCTACCTCGGATCGATATTTTACGTGGTTTCAAACGGACGAAGTGCAGCGTTGCCAAATCAAACGCGACACGGCTGCCACCGCGACAGCACTGAAAAAAAAATTTTGTTAAGTTAGCAGGTGAAGCTGTTGAGTCAGCAATTTTGAGTTGTTAAAATTCCGCATGAATACAAGGTTTGCTGGAATAACAAACTGCAAAGCTGGTGAATCAGCAAATTGAGTTTGTTAATCTGGCATGCCAAAGGTGTTGGTTCAGCAACCCATTTCTATTCAATCAGCAACTCACTACTGTTAAATCACTAATTCACTGCTTTTAAATCAGCAATTCACTGCTGTTAAATCAGCAACTCACTTCCGTTAAATCAGCAACTCACTTCTGTTAAATCAGGTGAGGGGAGGGGTGGGAGCGGGTGAGGGTGAGGGGAGGGAATTGATAAAGTAAAAAAAAAAAAAAAAACCGTTGTCAATGGCGACAGGTTAACTTTTATCCGAAGGGTATGTGGTGCGCTTTAATTTTGAAGGCCGCCACTACCGGGATTCGTACTCACAACCTACCTATTCCTAGTCCAATACCCTAACCATTACACTGTTTCGACAGTTGAGGATGCAGGACAAAATTCCCGCATATAAGTTTGCGGGCGAGCTATTGGAAAACACGGTTGATTTTTGTCCGATTTGCGTGAAAATTGGTACCCAACTGTATTTTTGGTCGATAATGCCGATTCTGCTATCAGATTTATAAAATTGAAAAACCCAAGTACGAAAATATAATATTCATTTTTTTTTTTTTTTTTTTTTTTTTTTTTTTTTTTTTTTTTTTCCCCTCTATAACTGAGTGTTACAGTTTCAGTCTCCCTTTTTTCTAACTTTTGAATGGTTGCAGATAAAAGTACAAAACTTGGAGGATGATTGCAACATAATACTAGCTACTATAGCTGCTTTTTTACGCATCCAATCCCTGGCAAAACTGATCGCCAAAGCTCACCTAAAGTTGGTGATATCACCGAGAATTTTTGGTGCCACCTTATTTAGGTCAGTTTTGGAACACTTTTAAGTGATTTTAGGACTTTAGGTGGACAGTTTGACGAGGGTAACATTTTCAGGGAAGGGGGCCATAGGGTTCATCCGGTTCATGGCTTTTATTTCAAAATTTTCAAACGGCTACCCCTATCTTGTAATATACCTCATTTATAATGGAGCAAAGTTGGAGCAAATCCAATGTCGTTTTTCTTATTTGATAGATCAAAATTCAAAATTAATATTGATTCATTTTCAAAAATTCCCTTCGACCCTTCAAATTTTCAAATTTCAATAACTTTGGGTTGCAAATGTTTTACTGAACAAGCCCTTTCGTAGAGAGCAAGTACGAAAATCCCCGAAATTACGCTTAAATCGATCTTTAGGCCTCACCACAATGATGTTCGGAAAATTTGGAGACCGTCGCGTCGGCTCTCGCGCGCGAATCTCTTGAGTCGAGGGCCCCTACAATAATTACCACAACAAACGGTGTTTAAGAGGATACCTTCCCTCTATCGTGCCTCTCTCCGATAACGGGGGGCTTGGAAATTCTCCCTGAAAAATGTGAAAATTAAGTAAGTGCTCTCGGAGCGCGTTTTTACGCTGCTTTAGCTCTAAAATTCCGTTAAATTTCCACGATAGGAGATATCCGAATTTTATTTTTTGGCCGCCTTGTAATATTATTTTAATACCACGGCAAATGCAATGCGTATGCCCTACATTTTTTTACAGCTAGCGCCTGAATAAATCTGCATTTTTCACTTCAAGTTCACACCGGTTCACCCGATTCTTAGCAATTTTGACGGGGCTCGCGAAAAATGAGACCAAAGAGTAAAGAAGAATCGAAATTGAATGAGCAGCATGTGAGCCTGCATGGTCTACTCTGATGAGATTCTAAATGAAAAAAGGCTTCTGATTGGCTTACGAACCTGTGTTTAAAGCCTTATGGAAGTTGGCGTGGTTTTGGTTCTAGGCCGTTTTCCTCGAAACCTGTGCAAAATTTCACTAGCCAAAGTTCTGTAAATCAGTTGAGCAAATTTTCCAGATAGGTTGAACGTGGCATTTTCTTTCAAAAATGGTGTAGTAATTAACAGGAAAGTAAAAAGTGTTCTTTACGAGCAGACCGAAAACGAAGGACGGTCTCTGATTGGAGCTGGAAGGCTGTGTCCAGATTATTTTCGGCCTCATATTATCTCGTCGTAATTTTTTGGGTTATTTTTCTTAAAACTGTTACTTACAATATCCAATTTTGGTACCAAAAATTCTTTTAATCAAATATTTTTATTTTCATGAACAAATTGATGTTCGTATTACAAATCGTAAATAGATTCTCACATCGATACACTTTTTGTTGCTTGGAAATGGCACTCTCTTATTTATGAGTTGTGAGATCGCTATTCCAAACTTTCCATACGAACAATAGGGCTCTTGCAAACTTTTGCTATGTAAGCAAATAAATAGTCCAATCTGATGTGAAGACCAACGGAAATCACGAAAATCACACTAAGAAAGTCTAAAATTCAGTAATAAACTTACATAACTGCTATGATGGCAAGATCGTAATGGCGATTCAACGCAGGTATCATGGGAGATTCCTGTCTATTAAGTCACATACTGTACGAAAACACAGAGATATGTCTCAATTTAGATAGGAATCTCCCATGATACCTGCGTCTCTCCGCCGCGCCGTTAAGCCCGATTCTGAGAGTAAATTTTGTGATTTTTAAGTGTACTCATCGTCATTATTACAGGATTTTGTGGAAGAATCAACTCTTAAATCCTCTCTTGCAAAAGATTGCAAGAGCCCCATTAACATTAATTGATGTTGATTCAAGATTTTCAGTTTTATATGTCACTGACGCCCAAAAATGTTTACTCCAGGGGACTTGAAACCCCAACATTTTGGAGTGAGAGACTCCGTGAAAGTTTTGAGGTAAAGTGAAAATGCGACAAATATCGATAGAAAACCCTTCATCTGCACTTTCTTAATATTTGCAGTTTTTTGCGAAGTAATAATTCTTGTGGCCACAGTGATCAATTTAACATAAAAAAGGCCCCCTAACTCAAAAAGAGGGGTTTTTTGGAAAACATTTGTGCGAACAAAAATATCGGCAATTGCCTCTACCTTAAGGATATGCACTTGGGGATTGTTTCGAGAAAACTTGAAAAATATGTTTGACCCCCTCTCCTCTCCAAAAAGGACTCCCAAGGGACTGTCTATGGGGCTTTTGAAAGTGTCAAAATTGAAAAATTTGGGTTCAATCTCCCCTTAAACTTATTCGTTCCAAACATTTTCAACCATGCCGTTGGTGAGAAAAATGCCTGATGTGGATGGTCTGGGACACTGCAGTGGCGAATTCAGAAAAATTTCCGGGGAGGAACATGCCTGTGAAATTTTGAAATTTGTGTCGAAGCGTCAAAGGAAGCACTTTCCGGCTATTTTCTGTGGAAAGAAAGTGAAAGTTGAGGCCTTTTGGTGGGGGGGGGTTACGTGCCCCTTTCCCCCGTGGATTCACTGCTGACACCCTGTCTACTTTCAAATTGTGGGGGAAGGGGGTGGTTTTTTTCATAAATTAAAAAAGAAAAACAAACAAAGCAAAAGGTGCGCAATAGAACAGTGTCATATTATTAAAGCGTTTTTGTTTCATAGAGCTCAACAGATCATTTTGTTAAATTAAAAATAAATTGCTGCTAGTTCAATATTTTAAATTTGGTAGGATTGCAAATATGTTTATTATTTTGACAAAACATAGATGAGCTAATTACCAAACAATAAATTGTTGGTATGACAACTAACTGTAGCTATCTTAAACACCGAGTTTTGCCGATAGAGCAATTGCTTTGCTAACTCACCTAACAATAATGCTAAATCAACAAAAACACTAAATTGTTAAAATAGCAACATTGCATTTTGGTGAAGCAACAAGGCATTATTGCTGAATCAGCAAATACTGCTGTTGAATTAACAAATACTCTAGATTGCTGTAATAGCAACATTCAAGTTTGTTGATGCAGTAAAGCATCAATGCTGAATCAGCAATTACTACTGTTACATTAACAAATACGCTAGATTGCTGTAATAGCAACATTCAAGTTTGTTGATGCAGTAAAGCATCAATGCTGAATCAGCAATTACTACTGTTAAATTAACACATGATACTGCACATTTAGCAAATAAATTATAATGCTAGTATAGCAAACGCAAGTTTGTTATTTTAATAATTTATTTTTTTCAGTGAGGATACTGGAGCTGCAGCTTTAAAAATCACGTTTTCATTTCTTGATCGATCTTTAATTGCTGAAACAAGCTTGGTTGTAGGTAGGCGTTGTCTACTTCCCGTCTCTCAGCTGCTTTTTTAGGTTAAGCGTTCTTCCGCCGCGCCGCGCCGTTGCTGCTCTCACTACCCGCTGAGCAGAGTTGCAATGCAGTGTTGCCAGATCTTCAGCTTCAGAGCAAATCCCCTACCCCTCGCTTGAATCTTGAATGGATGCAGAACACGGATACGAGTAAATATTTAATCAAACCAGACATTTGGCAGCGCCGCCTTTGCAATGCTCCTGGGGGTGCGTTTTTTGATGGCTTTTGCGTGCGCGCCTTTGACCTGATTATGAATGGAGCGAATGGAATCTAAATAAATCATGACAAGTGTTTAATGGGTCCCGGAGTTATGACCTCCACACCACCGTTGCCAAGCGCTATTGTTTTTGAACGTATTTGTCAATATTTTATTTCTTATTGATCGGATTGATATGAGTAATATTACACTTTTGGCTCGTGAAATCTGGCAAGCACGCTTCATTGACGTATGAACGCGCGTTTAAAAATCTATTCTAGTACACTACTCTCCCCCCCGGATTTATTTTTTTCACACCGGATTAAATGAAGAGAAATCGGTGTTGCCTTATTGCTCCTGTCGCCACTGGATATGCAGGATGGGCCAAAAGTTCCGGAACGGCTCCATAACATTTTAACGGCTGCAGGTAAAAATATCAACCTCGGGGAATGTTTTGAAATCGATGGGATGTATCTTTTTAGGGGGTCAACATTTTATGATCCCCCAAAAAGACGCACCGGCACCAACCCTTCCCCCAATACTTGAACAATAGTATCACCATGTAGATTTATAATATTTTTAGGGTAATTTCTGGTGAAAACTGATGACAAACAAACCGGCACCATCTTTGTAGGGCATAGGTGTTGCTCAGTATTTTCAAAATATATATCTCTGTGTTCCCATGGAGAACGTGACAAATTTGAAAGGAATCTTCCATGATCCTGCGTTGAATTGTCATTTCGATCTTTCCGTCATAGCACTTATCCTATATTATATTTGTAAGAATGAAGCTAAGTTCCTGGAGAACCGTTGCACCGTTCGGTAGGGGCCTGGTACCGATCGGTAGGGCTCGGCTTCAATGCTTCGGGAAAAATGTAAGTTTTTCCGTGCGGGCCCCGCGTCCCTTTATAAAATGCTAAAAACTATTCTCTGGAAAAGTTGTGCGAGTGCGAAAAGGATGCGAATCAGTTCGTTTTGCAAAGGTGGGAGAGAGAAGCGAGATTTTGTCATCCTTTTTTAAATGCATACGTGCGGACGAGCATACGATTTTGTACGCGTGTGAGCGAGAAACGTGCTGCTCTGTCAATTTTTTTTTTTTTTTTTTTTTAATTTGATCGAGCGATTTGACGTTACCGTGGCGATTGTGATCATATGTTTTTTGCGCGGAAGGACCAACGACCTCTATATGAGACCGGCGAACGAATACGAACCAGCGTAACCCGCAAGAAGGAAAGTTAGGTTAGGAATAGAGGTGCTTGGCCGGATAGGAGCACCTCTGTTTACACGTATTTTTATGAAGATGTTCTCTTCCGTTTTTCGCTTCTAAAACTCTTAATTTTACACGGATTTTGCTTTTCTTGGTCTTAATAGAGGGAGGATAGCTTGGGCTTTGACCTCCGCCCTACCGGGTCCGGTAACGTTTTTTCGAAAATATATGGAAAATATAAGTCGTTGAAGTGGACACCCGTTGGTATGCTCTGAAGACCTTGCAAATCACGTTCGCCTGTTTACGACGATTCAATCTGTCTACAAATCGGCTTTTAGTCATTTTTTGAGTCTACTCCTTCACTCTCAGTCCTTTTAGTGCTAGATTCTTCAAAATCCGTAAAGTTTCAGTGGCTGAGGAGGTAATTTCTCTATACTGTGTAGTGTGTACCAGTAAACCCTCCTGTGTTAGAGTTCGTAGTTACTTAACTTGAGTTCGTAATTTCTGTACATTTCCCTTCTGGATGATTTTTTATTCCTAATATTGTTTTATCAATCTGCGCCATCATCACTGTCTATTAAATACTGTGATTGTGGTGAAACCCGCCTGCCGTTAACTCAGGATGTCGGATCGAGCCGACCACTGAAAGGGTTCTGGTTAGTCATCATCAATTTTGTGAAGTACTCATAAAGTCAGGAGTGATTCCGTCTTATTCCTTTCTTTAGTCGCAGCATAATTCAGCCTTGAATCAGGATTCACCGTGAAATTCCTCTCTTTAAACCATCCGTGGTTTTTGCGCATTCTTCGGAATCTTAAAGGTGAGCTTGGAGGGGGAAGCCGAGAGAATGGCCTATAAGATTTGGGTCAAGATATCTACGAGCAGCACCTAGAGGCTCATTCACTTAAGTTCATGAAGTCGTATCGGAAAGTATTAGATGGCAGTTATATGAGGGACCCTGTTCCTTCATCACACATTTTAGCATTTTTAGCTGCTGTGACTCGGAATGCTGTGAACCGCAGTCGCTTACGGGAACACTTTGGGAAACTGACCGAACCGCCATAAGACGCAATGAGTGCGAGTGAGAAACCTTAAAACGTGAAAGGTCTCTCTCTCGCACTCGCAGTCACTTACGGTAACACTTTGGAAAACGTACCGAACCGCCATAAGACGCAATGAGTGCGAGAGAGAAACCTTGAAACGCGAAAAGCCTCTCTCTCGCACCCCAGTCTCTTACGGGAACAATTTGGGAAAAGGACCGAACCGCCATAAGACGCAATGAGAGCGAGAGAGAAATATCGAACCACGAGATGTCTCTCTCTCTCACTCGCAGTCGCTTATGAGAACACTTTGGAAAACGGACCGAACCGCCATAAGACGCAATGAGTGCGAGAGAGAAACAATCAAGCGCGAGAGGTCTCTCTCACGCACTCGCAATCGATAACGGGAACACTTTGGAAAACGTACCGAACCGCCATAAGACGCTATGAGTGCAAGAGAGATACCTTGAAACGCGAGAGGTCTCTCTCTCGCACTCGCAGTCGCTTCCGGGAAAATTTTTGAAAACGGACCGAACCGCCATAAGACGCAATAAGTGAGAGTGAGAAACCTTAAAACGCTTGAGGTGTCTCTCTCGCACTCCCAGTCTCTTACAGGAACAATTTGGGAAACGGACCGAACGGCCATAAGACGCAATGAGTGCGAGAGAGAAACCTTGAACTGCGAGAGGTCTCTCTCTCTCACTCGCAGTCGCTTACGGGAACACTTTGGAAAACGGACCGAACCGCCATAAGACGCAATGAGTGCGAGAGAGAAACGTTGAAACGCGAAAGGTCTCTCTCTCTCTCGCACTCCCAGTCTCTTACGGGAACAATTTGGGAAACGGACCGAACGGTAATAAGACGCAATGAGTGCGAGAGAGAAACCTTGAACCGCGAGAGGTCTCTCTCTCTCACTCGCAGTCGCTTACGGAAACACTTTGGAAAACGGACCGAACCGCCATAAGACGCAATGAGTGCGAGAGAGAAACGTTGAAACGCGAAAGGTCTCTCTCTCGCACTCCCGGTCTCTTACGGGAACAATTTGGGAAACGGACCGAACCGCCATAAGACGCAATGAGTGCGAGAGAGAAACATTGAACCGCGAAATGTCTCCCTCTCTCACTCGCAGTCGCTTATGAGAACACTTTGGAAAACGGACCGAACCGCCATAAGACGCAATGAGTGCGAGAGAGAAACCATCAAGCGCGAGAGGTCTCTCTCTCGCAATCGCAGTCGATAACGGGAACACTTTGGAAAACGTACCGAACCGCCATAAGACGCAATGAGTGCGAGAGAGAAACCTTGAAACGCGAGAGGTCTCTCTCTCGCACTCGCAGTCGCTTCCGGGAAAATTTTGGAGAACGGAACGAACCGCCATAAGACGCAATAAGTGAGAGTGAGAAACCTTAAAACGCGAGAGGTGTCTCTCTCGCACTCGCAGTCACTTTCGGAAACGGACCGAACCGCCATAAGACGCAATGAGTGCAAGAGAGAAACCTTGAGAGAGAGACCTCTCGCGTTTCAAGGTTTCTCTCTCGCACTCATTGCGTCTAATGGCGGTTCGGTCCGCTTCCCAAAAAGTTCCCGTAAGCAACTGCGAGTGCGAGAGAGAGACCTCTCGCGTTTCAAGGTTTCTCTCTCGCACTCATTGCGTCTTATGGCGGTTCGGTCCGTTTCCCAAAGTGTTCCCGTAAGCGACTGCGAGTGCGAGAGAGAGACCTCTCGCGTTTCAAGGTTTCTCTCTCGCACTCATTGCGTCTTATGGCGGTTGGGTCCGTGTCCCAAAATGTTCCCGTACGCGACTGCGAGTGCGAGAGAGAGACTTCTCGCGTTTCAAGGTTTCTCTCTCGCAGTCATTGCGTCTTATGGTGGTTCGGTCCGTTTCCCAAAGTGTTCTTGTAAGCAACTGCGAGTGCAAGAGAGAGAGACCTCTCGCGTTTCAAGGTTTCTCTCTCGCACTCATTGCGTCTTATGGCGGTCCGGTCCGTTTCCCAAAGTGTTCCCGTAAGCGAATGCGAGTGCGAGAGAGAGACCTCTCGCGTTTCAATGTTTCTCTCTCGCAATCATTGCGTCTTATGGCGGTTCGGTCCGTTTCTTAAAATATTCCTGTAAGCGAATGCGAGTGCGAGAGAGAGACCTCTCGCGTTTCAAGGTTTCTCTCTCGCACTCATTGCGTCTTATGGCGGTTCGGTCCGTTTCCCAAAGTGTTCCCGTAAGCGACTGCGAGTGCGAGAGAGAGACCTCTCGCGTTTTAAGGTTTCTCTCTCGCACTCATTGCGTCTTATAGCGGTTCGGTCCGTTTACCAAAGTTTTCCCGTAAGCAACTGCGAGTGCGAGAGAGAGACCTCTCGCGTTTCAAGGTTTCTCTCTCGCACTCATTGCGTCTTATGGCGGTTCGGTCCGTATCCCAAAGTGTTCCCGTAAGCGACTGTGAGTGCGAGGGAGAGACCTCTCGCGTTTCAAGGTTTCTCTCTCGCACTCATTGCGTCTTATGGCGGTTCGGTCCGTATCCCAAAGTGTTCCCGTAAGCGACTGTGAGTGCGAGGGAGAGACCTCTCGCGTTTCAAGGTTTCTCTCTCGCACTCATTGCGTCTAATGGCGGTTTGGTCCGCTTCCCAAAAAGTTCCCGTAAGCAACTGCGAGTGCGAGAGAGAGACCTCTCGCGTTTCAAGGTTTCTCTCTCGCACTCATTGCGTCTTATGGCGGTTCGGTCCGTTTCCCAAAGTGTTCCCGTAAGCGACTGCGAGTGCGAGAGAGAGACCTCTCGCGTTTCAAGGTTTCTCTCTCGCACTCATTGCGTCTTATGGCGGTTGGGTCCGTGTCCCAAAATGTTCCCGTACGCGACTGCGAGTGCGAGAGAGAGACTTCTCGCGTTTCAAGGTTTCTCTCTCGCAGTCATTGCGTCTTATGGTGGTTCGGTCCGTTTCCCAAAGTGTTCTTGTAAGCAACTGCGAGTGCAAGAGAGAGAGACCTCTCGCGTTTCAAGGTTTCTCTCTCGCACTCATTGCGTCTTATGGCGGTCCGGTCCGTTTCCCAAAGTGTTCCCGTAAGCGAATGCGAGTGCGAGAGAGAGACCTCTCGCGTTTCAATGTTTCTCTCTCGCAATCATTGCGTCTTATGGCGGTTCGGTCCGTTTCTTAAAATTTTCCTGTAAGCGAATGCGAGTGCGAGAGAGAGACCTCTCGCGTTTCAAGGTTTCTCTCTCGCACTCATTGCGTCTTATGGCGGTTCGGTCCGTTTCCCAAAGTGTTCCCGTAAGCGACTGCGAGTGCGAGAGAGAGACCTCTCGCGTTTTAAGGTTTCTCTCTCGCACTCATTGCGTCTTATAGCGGTTCGGTCCGTTTACCAAAGTTTTCCCGTAAGCAACTGCGAGTGCGAGAGAGAGACCTCTCGCGTTTCAAGGTTTCTCTCTCGCACTCATTGCGTCTTATGGCGGTTCGGTCCGTATCCCAAAGTGTTCCCGTAAGCGACTGTGAGTGCGAGGGAGAGACCTCTCGCGTTTCAAGGTTTCTCTCTCGCACTCATTGCGTCTTATGGCGGTTCGGTCCGCTTCCCAAAATTTCCCCGTGAGCGATTGTGAGTACGAGAGAGAGACCTCTCGCGTTTCAAGGTTTCTCTCTCGCAGTCATTGCGTCTTATGGTGGTTCGGTCCGTTTCCCAAAGTGTTCTTGTAAGCAACTGCGAGTGCGAGAGAGAGAGACCTCTCGCGTTTCAAGGTTTCTCTCTCGCACTCATTGCGTCTTATGGCGGTTCGGTCCGTTTGCCAAAGTGTTCCCGTAAGCGACTGCGAGTGCGAGAGAGAGACCTCTCGCGTTTCAAGGTTTCTCTCCCGCACTCATTGCGTCTTATGGTGGTTCGGTCCGTTTCTCAAAGTGTTCTCGTAAGCAACTGCGAGTGCGAGAGAGGTCTCTCTCTCGCACTCATTGCGTCTTATGGCGGTTGGGTCCGTTTCCCAAAATATTCCCGTAAGCGACTGCGAGTGCGAGAGAGAGAGACCTCTCGCGAGAGAGAAGGAGCCTCTAGGTGCTGCTCGTAGATATCTTGACCCAAATCTTATAGGCCATTCTCTCGGCTTCCCCCTCCAAGCTCACCTTTAAGATTCCGAAGAATGCGCAAAAACCACGGATGGTTTAAAGAGAGGAATTTCACGGTGAATCCTGATTCAAGGCTGAATTATGCTGCGACTAAAGAAAGGAATAAGACGGAATCACTCCTGACTTTATGAGTACTTCACAAAATTGATGATGACTAACCAGAACCCTTTCAGTGGTCGGCTCGATCCGACATCCTGAGTTAACGGCGGGCGGGTTTCACCACAATCACAATATTTAATAGACACTGATGATGGCGCAGATTGATAAAACAATATTAGGAATAAAAAATCATCCAGAAGGGAAATGTACAGAAATTACGAACTCAAGTTGAGTAACTACGAACTCTAACACAGGAGGGTTTACTGGTACACACTACACAGTATAGAAAAATTACCTCCTCAGCCACTAAAACTTTACGGATTTTGAAGAATCTAGCACTAAAAGGACTGAGAGTGAAGGAGCTACTCAGAAAATGACTAAAAGCCGATTTGTAGACAGATTGAATCGTCGTAAACAGGCGAACGTGATTTGCAAGGTCTTCAGAGCATACCAACGGGTGTCCATTTCAACGACTTATATTTTCCATATATTTTCAAAAACACGTTACCGGACCCGGCAGGGCGGAGGTCAAAGCCCAAGCTATCCTCCTTCTATTAAGACCAAGAAAAGCAAAATCCGTGTAAAATTAGGAGTTTTAGAAGCGAAAAACGGAAGAGAACATCTTCATAAAAATACGTGTAAACAGAGGTGCTCCTATCCGACCAAGCACCTCTATTCTAACCGAACTTTCTTTCTTGCGGGTTACGCTGGTTCGTATCCGTTCGCCGGTCTAATTTAGAGGTCGTTGGGAAGGACACATTCGGGTATAGAAGCATTTTAATAGCGAATTCAATGAAGTCACTTCGTATGATATCGATGTATACAGCCTCGACTTTTTATCACATGATTTTATATAGATGTAAACAATGGGACAGTCACAGTGCTGCTAGATGTGTTGTCAAATATTCAGGCACTTGAGACTTAATGTAAAATGTGTATATTTTATGTAAAATCTGGCAGCACTGTACAGTCATTGATTGATGGCTCGACGAGGTTGCTGTATAACTTCGCGAAGTAGAGCTTCGATACTTATCATATGTATTACACGCAGATTTATAGAATAGTACAATCAACTAGAGAACCCAGCAAATTTGGGCTAGGTTTCGAGAATTTTTAAAGACACCAAACTATTAGTAATGATGAATTGAGACGATGGTTATTCTTCTCTTATCAATAATATGCTCTCGAATTACTGAGTAATGAAAATAATTGGTTTCCTGTTGAAAATGTGTTGTTTACTTTGAATGTATAAGTGATTTATCTAAGAATACTACCAACGGGTCCAACGGACCCAAAATATTGTTACACATCCTCTTTCAAAGTTGGCGATTTGAGCTTTTTCGTATTAGTTCACATCTCGGTGAGGTTATGATGTTTTTATAAGGTCTGTTTTTTCAAATTTAAAAAAAAAAAAAAAAAAAAAAAAAAAAAAAAAAAAAAAAATCGTTAGATTTCTTGGGTATTTTTGCAGTTTTTAACGATTCATTTGATTGTATACAGCTGTTATTTTTTAATCTGTGGAGTCAAAGTGTGTCAAATTAAATGAAGGCGTTTTTTTTTTCTTTTTCGAAATAGACTGATTTAGTGCTGACTTGGTGATGAGCGTTCCAAAGAAAGACAAACTGTCTCTCTTGGTCTCACGTAACCCCCGCATGTACTGCTATCTCACTCTAATTTCAAAAAACTTATGGAGAGACATCTTTTGAGCATTGAGCATCAATTGTCAAAAAGCGCTGAAAGAATGACCCCAAATAATAGGGGTTGTAAATGACCTCACGTCCAAAAAGCTTAAAAAATTAAAATGTTAAATGAAGTTTGCTTGAATTTCCGAGCCAACCTATTTTAACAAATTATTGTCGTTAGTAAAGGGCTGTTTGAAAAAGGCATACTTTTCCCGCGCAAAGTTTCTTTTCCATTTTTATACAGATTTTTGATTTACCTACTAAAACGCAATGTCTTATTGTCGTGTCAGTTCAACGAAAGGTTATCGTAGGTGTGCGATCTCGGTCATGCGTATTTGTTTGCTTACCCCGAACTTCTCATTTTATTGTGAAAGCATGGTTTTTCACTCTCGCTATCTCTTTCTCTCCTTCCCTTCTTTTCTCTGTACTGTTCTAAATCGTATAATCCACATGCGCTAATACGGTGCATCCAAATGCGCCGATTCTAAGGGTTTCGGCGGCTCCATGAGCGCCAAAAAAAATTAACGGTTTTGAATCGGGCCCTCTTGAGAACGACCACCCCTAAAATGGTTAAGTTTCATGCAAGGGGGTGGGGGGGACGGGGTTTATGCTATTTATGCCCCTTCCAAATGATGACTCCTGTTTTCTAAACATTTGGTGTACATGAGAAAATACCACTTTAGTATTGCAGGAATAATAGAGTAAGTTTTTAGATTTCGTCCTTTCGAGCAGGATTAGATGGGTGAATAGCAAACGGAGTTAGGGAGTGGATATCAAGTCAAAGTCTTAGCTCGAATGAACAAAATCACGCGCAAGACGCGAAACGGAACGCTTGGCCGCGAAGCGGCCACCGGCCTCTAGTTTGAGTTTATTTCTAAATTTTAGACTTTCTTAGTGGTATTGTCGCTGGTTTCTGTATCAGATTAGATTGTTCATTTGCTCTCAGCAAAAGTTTGTAATAGCCCCATTTCATACAGAAAATAACGGAACAATGCAACTCAATCACTTACAATCAGTGGCGTCGCGTGCCATTTGGCAACAATGCAACTGCTCCATTTAAACTCATTAAAGATATCGAATATTCCTTGTGCACTGTGCACCCCCTGAATTCGATATTTTACATGAGTTTAAATGGATATAATACATCATTGTTGCCAAATTGCACGTGACGCCACTGCTCACAATCAGCGTCCAGATGTTTTTCTTCGACCATATTCAAATAAATAAATTAATAAAGTACTGTATTTTGCAAGCCACAGTACATTGCGACTCAAGCAATAGTAATAAATCCAGATTTTCCTTCAACCTATTTGAATAAATAAATTAGTATAAAATAAAGGGTCGGGTCGGGGCGTACGGGAGAGGGAGAGGAAGACAAGGTAGCAAAGAGCTTTGCATGGGAGGGGATTAAAGGGGGACGTGGGGGGAAGGTGGGTGAGTTGAAAAAGTATCTGAGGGGGGCTCACCGACTACTGGAGGTAGAAGTCGTTTGTCGTAGCGAGTGGCTAGCAACAAATTATCCAGGATTTCCTTGTCTGATTTCCCTTCGCCGAAACTGTAACAAAAAGGAAGGAAACAAATCGGTTCAGAGAGATGATGTCACTATGGTCCATCGCCGCACTATGGTCTGATATCGGTCTAAAAGTGGCCGAAAATCAGAAAGTAAAGTCAGTAATTTATCACTTAAAAACTTTCAATATCAATTCTAATCACAGAGAAAACTTTTTAAGTAATTTAACTTTAGAAATTTGAATGAATGTCAATTGAAATATTAAAACTAAGCTTAAAAGGTCGAAAACTTTGATATTAGATGACTGTTTTTCAATGATTTTTCGCCACTATTTTTCCATCTCAAACCACAGTGCGCCGCGCCGCCACAGTGCTCGCCCAGCGGACATACCAATGTGGATGCGCAAAAAAAAACCCAAATCCTCGCTGAAATCAACTTTTATTGCAGTTTCTCGTTTGTTCTTTCGTGCGTCTGTTGCATACAATACTGCCAGATTTTACTTTTAATAACCAAGTTACACGTAAAGTTAATTATTGAAAAACTGCATAATTCTCAAAAGAATGGCGACACTGGTTGCATGTTTGCGTTCTCTCAACTTTCCCTTGGCTACCGCCAAAATATCAAACGATGACACAGCACATATAGTTGCCTTTCCCTGGATGCACAGTGGGGTTGTTTTAATAAACATTATGGACACAGAGAGAAATTTTATTTGATACGACCAGTCTGTTTTTTCTTCAAACATGTTGATGCAGTTAACAGAATTGCATAAGATGAAATAAAGATGAATTATAATTTAGCGTATATGCACGGAAAAAAAATAATGGTGTAATTTACCATTCGCATAGATGATATTGGCCCCTGCCAGAGTTAAGATAAATTTGACCAGAGTTATGGAACATTTGACCAGGAATCAGATCAATTTCACTTGATACCTGGTCACATTTACGTTAATTCTGGTGAAGTCAGTTTATCTTAAGTCTGGCAGGGGCCAAAATCAGCTATGCGAATGGTAAATTACACCATTATTTTTTCCGTGTGCTGCGCATTTTAATTAATATTTTATTTTATAACATACCTAAGACCTTTCGGCACTTGGTGCCATCTTCGGGGGTAAAGAGGTAAGGAAGAGAGAAGAACTTATGCACTTCATCGTGAATTAACTAAAACTAAAAGAAAAGTGCAAAAGCAAGAGAAAATGCAAAGGAAAGAGTAGAAGGTTCCGCAGATTAAAGCACAAAGCAAGTAAGAAAGGAAAAAAAAAAACAAATCAGCATTCAAATCAAATGAGTAAAGGCATGAATAATAATAATATGAATAAATATGAATTGTAATAATTAACCTCAAAATTAGCTAAGTAAATAAATAAAATAGATTCAAAGAAGAGCTAATAGGTAGAAGTCATTGATACTAAATGAAACGTGAGGTAAATTTAAATTTTTAAAAACAAATCACAGCATTTTTCTAATAGTAGGTTTTTGAGTTTTTGAAGATGTCACTAAGTGCCGAAAGGCTTTTGGTCTGTTATACAATAAAATCCTTATCAAAATTTGCAGCATTGGCTAGATTATTTCATATTTATTTCATTTTGCTTTTTCTTCATCCTCACAACAGTTTTTCAAGTATTTACATGTTCATTTCAAGAGTATTTTCACAAGCTTAATTTCCTCCAAGTTTCGCTGCGATCGACGTCAGTGGTGAATTTTAACATGAACTTACTGGCAGGCGCCAACAGGCAATATTCCCCTATGCATATTGCCATAAATGGGGATCTTGATAACTTTTGCTGTAAGTGATTGAATCGTTAATTGAGTAAAATAAAGCAAAAATCACGATGCATGAGCACACGGAAGAATTACGAAATTCTTTCACAGTTTCACAAAATGATTTTAAAGTTTAATACGTAATTGCAGGGATACGCAGGTACCATGAGAGAGTCCTGTCTAATTTGAAGCTTCCCTCTGTGTGTTCCTCTTGTGAGAGAGAGAGAGAGACAAAGTAGACATGAATTTCCTATGATCCCTTCAAATCTCCGCCATATTTGCTTTTGAATGGCAGCAACGCAAGAGTCATTAGCGGTTCCTGTCTAATTTTGTCACTCTTCCTAAAGAAACACTTAGAAGAGAGCGGTAAATTATGAATCTTCAGGGGTAACTTCTTATCCTAGCCATCACGTCTTGAACTTTAACCTCTTCACGGGAATTGGTACTCCCATTTACCATTTTATTTACCATGGGATTTAATGGAATTTAAATAGAGATTTTGCAAAAAATTTTGTGACACATCAAAATTCTTAGAAAATTGTCCTCTTTTGAACGGTCTAAAATAATCTAAAAAAAAATTCAAATCCCAAAATGCGTGCATGAAAGGGTTAAAGTAATTTTGTGGCTCTGTGAGTGGATTTCGTAAATTGTTATGTGCTCATTGTGATTATAGCTGGATTCTACTCAAGTTTCATCTATTCAATCGCTTTTAACAGAAGATTGCGAGATCCCAAATCCCCATTGTACACCTACCACACTTTTTTGTGTGTATAAAGCTGTTACAAGACTTTTTGCGAATGGCCTTTCATATAATCCCATTTAAGACCGAAAATACATGAGTAGAACATTTTTCTTTCCCACAAATCTCCAGGAAAACTACGAGAACCTGACTAGAGCGCGTTGCGGTACAGTGCACCTATCTGATGCGCAATCTATCTTGTTCACCAAAAATAAGACAGCTTCGCGCTTTATTTCTGACTTCCCGAGCTTTTTCCCTCATCTATTTCCTCTTTGGTACCAGACTTAACTTTTCAGGGATTCTATGATACTGATATGTTTCCGTGGCCTCGCAGTTTGCTTCTGCTTGGCTTTTAGGAGAAAAGAGACGTATTGAGCAATATGTCTCTCTCTCTCTCCGCCCACTTGAAAACTATCTTTGCTACAATCGGTATATTTTTGCAGGTTTTTGCAACTGAATCGACCCGTAAATCGTATAAGTATGTAACAAAAGTTTGCAACAGCCTTGTTGTGCGAGGCTTTATATTAGGGTTTTCGAGGATTACCTCAAGCTACGAGCATGAATGAATTGATTCAATATTTTTGTCTACCTTTTTAACTGTCTCCAAAAGAAAGGCCAATTGCCTACCACGTAGAGCCACTGTCGTCCACAACAGGATTCGACATCCCACAAAGAAATCTTACGTGATGAATGTTTCTCCAGTTGAAAGGGTGGTAAGAAGGTTTGCTGATTATTAATCTAATGCCAATGCCAAGCCATTAGACACCGATTGAAAGTTTATAAAATATCTGATAATGAGGTAAAAAGGTCAGATGATAATTTATAAACCGATCTGAATCTTACAAGCTGAGGTAAAATATGACGATTATACTTGAAAATGGGTCTGTTGCATACTTTCGCTACAAAAATATAGAACCTTGATCCTTATGTAAAATTCGGCAAAAATAATAATGCGCACATTAAAAACGTTCAAAATACACTCATTAACTCAGGAAATCACTTCAATTTCAAACAGCCCACGCTACACTAGACACTATTTGCACCGGTATACTGCTACATAGACGGAACCACCGTGCATAAGTAAACAACACCGTAACTACAAAATGATGGAATTCCCTTCTAAATACATGAACTATTGGCTGCATTTGCTGTCGAGTCTTTTCGGTTTATCAAAGATTACGAAATAATATAAGAGATGTACGATTCTAAAGGAAACATTCAAATGTTTGTAAGTTCTGTTCATGTTTGCATATAAATGAGATGGTTCCATCTATGTAGTTATAAGTCGGTGATGTAGTGTCTAGTGTAGCGCGGGTTGTTTGAAATGGAAGGTATTTTCTGAGTTAATGAGTGGATTTTGAAAGTTTTTAATGTGCGCATCGTTATTTTCGCAGAATTTTACGTTAGAAACAATGAGTTATATTGATGTAGCAAAAGTATGCAACAGACCCATTCTGCTTCAAAGTGGACTTGTTTTGATGCGACATTTTTTCCTAATTCTAGAGACAGACAAAAGGGTAGACAAAAATATTCGGAGACAATATAAATGCATAGGCTTTAATTCGAATCGACATTTTTAAAGTATGCCTTTTTTACAGTTGACATTTTATACGCAGACGTTTTCACGTAGATATTTTTACTGTAGCCTTAAATAAGTCGACATTTTGTCAGTAGACATTTTAGCTGTACCTAGACCTTCCTGACCTTGAAACACACAATCATATAACGTTTTGGTTATTATTTCACTGTTTTGTTGACCTTAGTAAGCCTCGACTCATGCAATTCAGCAATTATATTTTTCCTCCATTTGAATCTATGTAAAACAATCGCGATTCAAATAATCGTATTGAATCGATTGTTTTACATAGAATCAAATGGTGATATCAGTGTTGTTGAATAGCACAAGCCGCCACCATAGCTCCCCCCCCCCATTAATTTTGGAGTGCGATACGCGCGTGAGGAATAATATAACATTTAAAAATGAAATATTCAAAATTTTAAATATTGTAACAGAGAAAATTTAAAATAATGAATTAATTGATCCTGAGAAACTTACATGTCAGAAGCTGCTCCATGGGTATAAAGTGCCTCACTAATGAAAGTATTTAAAATTATAAAAAATAGAATGGCCGCTTGGAGCAGCTTATCTAACTGCTCCATGTTAGGACATCTGAAACAGAAAAGAGAGAAACATATCGGTTAAAATACATGTTTGAATGAATTAGAAAAAGTCAACAAAAATAATACGCGCATCCAATCACAAAGTATCTTACGCGTGATTCCCGAAGGATATCCACCGATTTTTGCAAGATCTTAAATCCTGTCTTGGGAAATTGACTTGTGAAAAGCTAGTTTCCAAAATTTAGAGAGAAAGGGGGGGGGGGTTAATTTGGCACGAACCTTCTCTTGCAATATCCTCTCTGCGCCCATGCTCAAATGTGTGAAGTTGAGTATTTTAAGGCAGAACATGTCCCACGAACGGTACGGCACAGGGGCGAAAGTCAATTTTCGAAACTTTCCAGACGAAAGCAGAGTTACCCTCACGGATCTTGAGATTACGGTCTTTTTCTTTCGTTCCTATCTTACCATATGATGTATGGCACGGTGTGACCTCTCAGACGTGTCTTTCTAGATCGGAAGGAAGTCAAAACTCCAAAAAAGTGTACCTTTAACTCAAAATGTGTGGAAGACGACTAACGTGCTTAAAAACACGATAATTCGAACATCGGGACCATTCTAGAATTGATCGGGGAAGTTTCCCGATGAAGCTCTAAGCTATTCATTTATTCCACTTTTTCACTCCTGATTTATCTGTGTACTTTATTGAGGCGGTGTTAATCCCAATGCAATTCATCAAAATTCTCCCCCTCCCCCCGGCTTTAAAAATACCTATGATATGGGCAGCTGATGAAAACTACCTTAAAAAGCTAAAGATCCGTATCAGTTAAGTGTTTCCTTGTTTACATTTAGGAATTTTGGAAGATTTGTGTAATATTAGCACTCATATTGGTGTTACTGTCAATTCCTTAAAGAATTATGATTGCCAAAATTAAAAAATGAGGAAGAAAATGGAGATATATATTTCAATCATTTCTCAAAATCATGGTAAAAAGTAAAAAGATACCAGTGGCGGTTCGTGCAACGGCGACGACTGATTCACTCCTATTAAATCTACGTAAAATACTAGATCCTCAAGGGATGCAATGAATCCTTGAGAAATTGATACTATGTAAGGGTTCACTGAAAAGACGCATAAGATTTATCACTTGGTTTGAATTGTCAAAAATCCAAAAAAAATGTAAATTTTACGTTTTGCTATGGTTTCTTTAAGACGTATTGGTTGAATTTTAACCATTTGGTTAAATTTTAACCAAGACATCTTGAAGTCGAAGCACGGAAAACTTAAAATGTACAATTTTCTTGGATTTTCGAGGATTCAAACCAAGTTATGGTAAATTACAATAGCTGTTTCTTTCAGTGTTCAAATGGTAAAAAACATAACTGCCAAATAGCAAGAAAGAACCTCCGCTGATAGATAAACTTGAGCATGAACATGCTGCGCCTAAAAATGTTTGGAAATTCATCAGTTTGTATAGTGACGCAGAAAGAAGGCAGCACTGTCAAACTAATGCAATTCGGCATCATCGGATCCCCCTCATAATTTTAAACCTCCAGAATTAGTTCAGATTGCTTGAGGGATGAATCGATGGAATCAATTTTATTTTATTCCGTAGAACTAATTAGAAAAATTACAAGGTTGCCAGATTGAGAGCGCGAAAGATGAGCTGTGAGCAGAGCGGCCGTTTGGCGAAAAATCAATCGCATTTTTCAATTCATCGATGAATTTCACCGGTTGAGAAAAGATTACACATTTCAATTCGTGTATGACTGAAATGCATACGAAAATACTTTGATCTGAATCTTTTATCGTTGCAATTGCAGTCTAATTAATACAATATCCGCAAGTTTTTTAAAGTCATCGATGACTCCCACCGGTTGCGAAAATATTACAGATCAGACTATTTTCGTGCATTACAGTCATACACTAAATTGAAGTGTGTAATCTTTTCTCAATCGGTGGAAACTCCGTCAATTAATTAAAATATCCGCAAGTTTTTTAAAGTCATCAACGACGACTCCACCGGCTGAGAAAAGATACAAGCATTTTCGTGCATTATAGTCATACACTGAACTGAACTGTGTAATCTTTTCTCAACCGGTGAAATCATCGGTGAATTGAAAAATGCGATTGATTATACGCCAAACGGCAGCTCTGGCTACGTGAGTGTGAAATTCGAGAGGTGAGAAGGTGAGAGAAGATGGGGTAATAATGAGCGGTGGGACTTTTTGACGGTGGTGACGAGCGAATTCCGTTTACCCATCCGAGGGATGAAGGGTGGTAATGAAGGACGGGATGGGGCGAAAGGGATGAGTATAATGACGAGAACGAAATTTCAAACCCACTCCGAAGTCGTACAGGGACATCGGAGGAGGTGATGGTCATCCCAAGCATCCCTCGTCCTCCTCCTCCTCTAGCATCCTATTATTGGCCACCACATGAGCACATGACAGTTAATCCGATCCCTAGGGCCTTAAACCTCGCAAGTTGCCATCGCTCACTCGTGCCCAGTGGATCAAAATAGGGATTTTTCCGGACATTGCACTATATATGGTCTAAGATCAAAAAAAAAAAAAAAAAGAGGCCGAAAATAAGAGAAGAAAAGTAATCAAAAATCATCTATTTTGACATTTTCAGCTTAATTAAAAACTTTCCAGTGACATTTCTATGTTTTAATTTCTTGTTAAAACTGCTCTCTGAAATTAGAATGGGTCTGTTGCATACTTTTGCTAGAACAATATGGAACCTTGATTCTTTTGTGAAATTCGGCGAAAATAACGATGCGCACATTAAAAACGTTCAAAATCCACTCATTAACTCAGGAAATCCCTTCAATTCCAAACAGCCCGCGCTACACTAGACACTATTTGCACCGGTATACAACTACATAGACGGAACCACCGTGCATAAGTAAACAACATCGTAACTACAAAATGATGGAATTCCCTTCTAAATACATGAACTATTGGCTGCATTTGCGATCTGATCTTTTCGGTTTATCTAAGATTACAAAATAATATAAGAAATGTACGCATCGAAACGAAACATTCCAATGTTTGTAAGTTCTGTTAATGTTTACGTAAAACGTAATGGTTCCATCTATGTAGTTATAAGTCGGTGATATAGTGTCTAGTGTAGCGCGGGTTGTTTGAAATGGAAGGTATTTTCTGAGTTAATGAGTGGATTTTGACAGTTTTTAATGTGCGCATCGCTATTTTCGCCGAATTGACGTTAGAAACAATGAGTTATATTGATGTAGCAAAAGTACGCAATAGACCCATTGGCCCTAAAAGTCTATGAAGGATAAGTTGATGAGAAGGATTCGTTTAAATTTTAGGCCGTATTATGACGATCTCAGACTACAGTGCATTGACCCCCCCCCACAAATTTTACAAACGTCTTAAGTGTTGATATTATCTATGGCGCACCAAACCAGGGAATCCGACTCATTTTAACCCCTTGTAAGTTCATAATGTAGCTCTTGCAAATTTCTGCTACAGGTGATTCAAGAGTAGATTCTTGCAAAAAAAAACCTGTAAAAAGGACAATGAGCACCCTAAAAAATCACGAAATTCACTCTCGAAATCGGGCTTAATGGCGGAAAGATGCTAGTATTACGAGAGATTCCTATCTAAATTGAAACCCACTGAAAAAGAACGTGCTGAATTTAACTCTTATTTAATTAAAAGTATGGACACCACTTGAAATATGTTAAATTGACTGTTTAAATTAGTTAAATTAACACGGCACGGAGGTACTTCGACTAATTTAAACAGTCAAACGAACATTTTTTAAGTGGTGTCCACTGTCCATATTTTTAATTAAATAAGAGTTAAATTCAGCATTTTTTTTTTTCCAGTTGATATCTCTTGTGTTTTCGTAGAGAAAAGTGACAAATTTGACACGAATCTCCCATGATCCTGCGTTGAACCGCCACTGCGATGTTGCCGTTATAGCAGTTTTGTGAGTTTTTTATACATTTCAGACTTTATTAGTGTTTAATCTCAATAAAAGAACCCTTTTTTGTTCAATTTTGCAACCCTGTATTTTTCATTTATATAACCTATTATATAACCAGTTACACAATCAAGCAGTAATTTTCCGTTCTTATATAACCTCTTATATAACCAGTTACGCAAGAAACCAGTTTTTCGTTCATTTATATAACCTATTATGCAATCTACCAGTACTTTTCCTTTCTTATGTAACCCATTATATAATCGATTACATCACTCAGTGGAAAGTTCCAGTATAGTTACATAACCACGATCATTATGTAACAACCGACTATAAATACTGGAGCTCTCCACTGAACAAATCAGTCTCTCTGGCACGCTTGACTAAAGCTGTCTGAGTCTCCTGACAGGCTTGATTAAAGCTGTTAGCTCTTCTCTATCTAAAGCAGGCTTGACTAAAGCTGCTCTCTGTCTCTCTGGCACGCTTGACTAAAGCTGTCTGAGTCTCCTGACAGGCTTGATTAAAGCTGTTAGCTCTTCTCTATCTAAAGCAGGCTTGACTAAAGCTGCTCTCTGTCTCTCTGGCACGCTTGACTAAAGCTGTCTGAGTCTCCTGACAGGCTTGATTAAAGCTGTTAGCTCTTCTCTATCTAAAGCAGGCTTGACTAAAGCTGCTCTCTATCTCTATCTAAAGCAGGCTTGACTAAAGCTGCTCTCTATCTCTATCTAAAGCAGACTTGACTAAAGCTGCTTTTTCTATCTCTATCTAAAGCAGGCTTGATTAAAGCTGCTTTCTCTTTCTCTATCTAAAGCAGGCTTGATTAAAGGTGCTTTCTCTCTATCTCTATCTATCTTTCTTTATCTCTAACGCAGGCTTGATTAAAGCTGCGCCTCTCTCTCTCTCTAAACTTAATTTTGTGTTTCTCTTTTCAGCATTATTTATTTCGGTAGGCTTGATTAAAGCTACCAGTAAAACTTGTACTCTAATCTTTATTTTCTTTTCAGCATTTTAGTTGGTAGGCTTGATTAAAGCTACCACTAAAACTTATACTTTTCAACAGAGGCGCGCGTTAACGTAAAACTTTAAAATTACCTAAATTTTCAGTTATTATTTCAGCAATTATTCACGTAAATTTAATCTCAAAATTAGTAAAAATTCAGTCATCATTACAATTTTTATTTCATTTACTTTAGTTTCCAATGATGAGAAAGCTGATGAGGCACTAGCCGAGGCGAATTTCTGAGGAAACTTATAATTTCTAATTTAATTTTGAAATCCGGCAAACTTACTTTTACATATAATTTCATATTTTTTACACCCCCAAAACCCCCACTTTCTTTCATGGTCCTCCGGGCCGGATTTCAATAAGGAAAAAATTTGAGTCGACACCAGTCCTAAGAGACGCTTTTCCACTTAGGTCAACCTCAAATTCAACTCTACAAAAATGGCAGACGATCTATCCAAATCGTCGACAAGTCAAATCGATCAAACTCAACTTTCTACTCTACAGGGTCAAACTAAAGATCCAAAAGCCCAAGGTGAACAATCTAAGGATCCAAAAGGCAGCGAAAATGAACAAATGCAGCAAGCGTACAATAATCTGATGGTGCTAAAAGAGCAACGCCAGAGAATCTTTGCTGCAGCTCAAAAAATTTTAGATAGGTTTAATAAAGAAATGAAACAAAAAAATGTCCATTTATTCGAGTCACAAATGGAGAGACTTACAAAACTTCAATCCGATTTTGACACATGCAGCGAAAAAATCAACGAGATGAACTCATGCGTCCCCGAAAAGTATAGATTGGGAGTCATAAAACAAGGAGATTCTTTTGATGACATAGTGCACACAGCCCAAGTTATATTTTGGAACTTCAAAAAACTAGCAGAAACACCTCTTCAAACCACAAATCCTAGTTTCAACAACGGAATTTCAAGCCAAGTCAGATTACCAGTTTTGGAACTACCAAGATTTAGTGGTGAGTTGAAGGAATGGACTCGTTTCTACAATTTATTTGAATCATCGATAAACAAAAACGAAAACCTAACTCCAGTTGCAAAATTCGAGTATCTACTCACTCGATTGGATCTCGAACCGCTACAATCGATAAGTACATTGGAAATAACATCTGAAAACTATGCAGTGGCCTGGGATCTACTCTGTAAACGATACAACAGTGACAGACGTCACGTGGCACATCATCTTAATGGATTGTTGGATCTACCTGAACTATCGACGAGCTCAGTGTTGCCAAAATTCCTCGCAAAATTAAATGAACATACGCACGCGCTAACCGCATTGAAACAAGATGCTAATTCCTACAATCTACTTTTGACAGCGGTATTATTACGAAAATTTTCCAATTACTATCTTGGAAGATTTGAAGACTCAAGAATTGATCGTTCGAAATATCCGACTTTCAAAGAAATTGAAGACTTTCTAAACGCTGAAAGTGCTAAACTGGACTCAATGCGATCATCGAAAGTTGACTCTCAAAAAAGTAACTTTTCGCCCAAAAGCCAGACCTATAGCAAACCAGCAAAAGTTTTTCATGCAAAGGTGACTGAAAAGGTCAACAAAAGCCCGCACAGTAGTCAAACTAAAACGAAAGGACAAACTCGAGATCGAGAAATGAAATGCCCATGGTGCTCAGAAGCGCATTCTATATTCAAATGCGACAAAATCAAACGAATGCCTATTGAAGAAAGGCGAAATCAAATCCAACGAAGGAACAAATGCTCAAATTGCTTTGCAGACAGTCACGAGTTAGATGCTTGTAAATCACGATTCAGATGTTTTAAGTGCAAGGAAAAACATCACACATTACTATGCGACGAAAATGCTGAAAAAACAAAAGCGATCAGTCTTGCAGCACAATCTCAACCCATTGCAGCCACAAATCAATATCACAGCTCCATTTTAGGTACGGCGCTGGTTGAAATAGCCGATTCCACCGGAAATTACCAACAAATTAGAGTTGTGATTGATTCAGGCTCAATGGCAAGCTTTATAACTGAAGAGTGTACAAAACGTCTTCAACTTCCGGTCAACTCTGAAATTCAAAAGGTAACAGGCCTCGGAGACAAAGAAGTTGAATCTAAAGGTTCCACCGAGTTTTGGATAAAACCGAGGCAAAAGGCAGAACCTAAACTTCGAGTCAAAGCCATAATCATTCCAACGATTACCGAAAATCTGCCATGCACACCTATTCCTGACGATGTGAAACAAGAATGGAGCAATTTGGACCTTGCTGACCCTCAATTTTACGTCACGAACAAAATTGACGTCTTGCTGGGAATCGATATTTTTCCATACATCTATACCGGTCAAAAAAGGTTGTCCGAAAACCTCGGTAACGCACTCCTGAGTATATTCGGCTGGGTCATAGTGGGGCGAATTCAAGCCATAAATTACCCCTCAACTCAAACCTCACTCTTGACTACTGAACATCAAAAACTCAGAGAAACTTTGCAAAAATTTTGGCAAATTGAGGAGGCTGCTCCCAAATTAATTTCAAACCCTGATGATGATATTGCAGAAAAACAATTTCGCGATCTTCATTACAGGCTACCTGATGGTAGATATGTTGTGCCAATACTTTTGAAAAATGATGCGCCTGCAATTTCAGATTCCTACACTATGGCCGAAAAACGATTAAAACTTTTGCAAAAAAGACTGGAAAAAATGCCAAAGATAAAAGAGGATTATGCTCAATTTTTAAAGGAATACGAAACTCTAGGTCACATGATAGAGGTAAAAGAGCTGGGTCAAGCAAAAAATTATATTCCACACATGTTTATAATTCGTGACTCCAGTCTCACTACAAAACTACGAGTAGTCTTTGACGCCTCAATGATGACTATTTATGGCGGAATATCTTTGAACCAAGTGCTATACGTTGGACCAAAAACCCAAAATGACATCACTGAAATTTTGTTAAGATTTCGGACTCACAAAGTCGCGCTCACGACTGACGTTACAAAAATGTTCAGACAAATTTTGATAAGACCTCAAGACCGAGCTTATCAACACATTTTATGGGAGGAAGATCCTACGAAACCAATCAAAGAGTACGAACTGTGCACAGTCACGTATGGAACCACTTCTGCCCCATTTTTATCTGGTAGAGTCATAAAGCAATTGACTCTCGACGAAAAACACGACTTTCCCGAAGCAGCTGAAGCCCTTTCAAAAGACGTGTTTGTCGATGACGTCATCACTGGAACCGATGACGTCGAGTCGGCAATCGAACTCAAAAATCAATTGATCGGAATAGCGGGTCGTGGACAGTTCGAACTACCAAAAAGTCGCGTAACTGTGACAAAATGCTTCTTAAAAGTCGGCACTGATTTCGGTGGACCGATACTCATAAAAGAGAGCAAGCGGAGAAATTCCAAATTTCAAAAGGCATACATTTGCCTCTTCGTTTGCATGGCAACAAAAGCCATACACCTGGAATTAGTGTCAGACTTAAGCACCGAAGCATTTTTGGCTTCGATAGATCGATTTATTTCACGCCGCGGACTGTGCTCTGACATCTATTCAGATTGCGGTTCAAATTTCCAAGGCGCAAATAATCATTTCAACGAACTTCAAAGCTATTTGAAAGCCGAAAAAGTTCACGCCAAAATTCATAATGAACTCGCAGACCGAAACATAAAATGGCATTTTAATCCGCCATCGGCACCACACTTTGGTGGCATTTGGGAAGCGGGCATCAAAGCGACGAAATATCATTTAAAACGGACGATCGGCGAACATAAATTCACTTTCGAGGAGGTCAGCACTTTACTGACAAAAATCGAAGCGATACTTAACTCTCGGCCGCTGTGTGTCCTCACATCTGATACAGATGAACTAAACGCACTCACACCAGCTCATTTCATTGTTGGCGGACCGCTACTCAGCTTACCTGAATACGATTGGAGCGCAACTCCCGAAAATAGATTATCGAGGTGGCAAATGATACAGAAGATCACGCAACATTTCTGGCAACGTTGGTCTGCCGAATATTTGAACACGCTTAATCAACGGCTCAAATGGCAAACTCAATCTGATCAGCTGAAGATCAACGACGTTGTTATGATAAGAGATGACAATGCCCCTCCCCTCTCCTGGCGACTTGCGCGTGTCACCGAAGTTCACCTAGGTGACGATCAGATCGCTAGGGTCGCGACCTTGAGGTGCGCGAGCGGTCAGCTTCTGAAACGACCAGTGACCAAACTGTGCCGTCTTCCTCTCAATTAGTCACCGCGGCACGCTTGACTAAAGCTGTCGCCTCTTCCTAATTGAGAAAAAGAACTGTCACAAAAACAAAAATGGAAAGTTCAATGCTAGCGTTAATGCAAGATGAATGTATTAACGATGATATAATCAACACGTACTGTACGCTAGTGCAAAACCGTGCAAACTCTTCAGAAATTTCGAGAATAAAAATTTTCGACACATTTTTAATGGAAGGTTATAATAACAATAACACTCACTCATTAACGAAAAATCATAACTTTTCATTTACAGCAAATTTAAAAAAAAAAAAAAAAAAAAAAAAAAAAAAAAACTATTTTTTTTTTTTTTTAAAACTATACAAATGTATCCCGTCCTATTTTTTCATTAACCTGAAGTTCCTATTAGTTAATTTTTTTGTTCCTAATCCTCACCAAAAAATGGTGGGGAGTATGTTTAATCTCAATAAAAGAACCCTTTTTTGTTCAATTTTGCAACCCTGTATTTTTCATTTATATAACCTATTATATAACCAGTTACACAATCAAGCAGTAATTTTCCGTTCTTATATAACCTCTTATATAACCAGTTACGCAAGAAACCAGTTTTTCGTTCATTTATATAACCTATTATGCAATCTACCAGTACTTTTCCTTTCTTATGTAACCCATTATATAATCGATTACATCACTCAGTGGAAAGTTCCAGTATAGTTACATAACCACGATCATTATGTAACAACCGACTATAAATACTGGAGCTCTCCACTGAACAAATCAGTCTCTCTGGCACGCTTGACTAAAGCTGTCTGAGTCTCCTGACAGGCTTGATTAAAGCTGTTAGCTCTTCTCTATCTAAAGCAGGCTTGACTAAAGCTGCTCTCTGTCTCTCTGGCACGCTTGACTAAAGCTGTCTGAGTCTCCTGACAGGCTTGATTAAAGCTGTTAGCTCTTCTCTATCTAAAGCAGGCTTGACTAAAGCTGCTCTCTGTCTCTCTGGCACGCTTGACTAAAGCTGTCTGAGTCTCCTGACAGGCTTGATTAAAGCTGTTAGCTCTTCTCTATCTAAAGCAGGCTTGACTAAAGCTGCTCTCTATCTCTATCTAAAGCAGGCTTGACTAAAGCTGCTCTCTATCTCTATCTAAAGCAGACTTGACTAAAGCTGCTTTTCTATCTCTATCTAAAGCAGGCTTGATTAAAGCTGCTTTCTCTTTCTCTATCTAAAGCAGGCTTGATTAAAGGTGCTTTCTCTCTATCTCTATCTATCTTTCTTTATCTCTAACGCAGGCTTGATTAAAGCTGCGCCTCTCTCTCTCTCTAAACTTAATTTTGTGTTTCTCTTTTCAGCATTATTTATTTCGGTAGGCTTGATTAAAGCTACCAGTAAAACTTGTACTCTAATCTTTATTTTCTTTTCAGCATTTTAGTTGGTAGGCTTGATTAAAGCTACCACTAAAACTTATACTTTTCAACAGAGGCGCGCGTTAACGTAAAACTTTAAAATTACCTAAATTTTCAGTTATTATTTCAGCAATTATTCACGTAAATTTAATCTCAAAATTAGTAAAAATTCAGTCATCATTACAATTTTTATTTCATTTACTTTAGTTTCCAATGATGAGAAAGCTGATGAGGCACTAGCCGAGGCGAATTTCTGAGGAAACTTATAATTTCTAATTTAATTTTGAAATCCGGCAAACTTACTTTTACATATAATTTCATATTTTTTACACCCCCAAAACCCCCACTTTCTTTCAATTAGTGTGATTTTTTACGTCAGATTTGGACTATTCATCTGCTCGCAGCAGCAGTTCGTAAGAGCCGCATTAAACTCATTTTGAAGTTGCTTGGACATATTTCCTTAGTAATATTTATTTTTCTTCGTGTAATGATTCCATCCGGATCCTAAAGATTCCATTGTGCGATGGGTCATGACACTGACACTATTTACCACACTCCTTTGGACAGCAGCCCGCAAAAGTTAAACGTGAATCCACCGCATTACTTTGCGACCCCCCTCCTTCTTATTCACCTCCTCCCCCCTCCCCCTCCCTCTCCCTCTCCTTCTAATCCTCTCATCCTCTTCTCGTTTCTACACCTATACCCGGACACCTAGTAATGCGTTACGTTCTCAGTATCCAGTCTTTGAGGACCAAACAAAAAATAAAAAAAGAAACCGAGAGATAAAACAAAAGTGTCAAAAAATGAAAAATGACTATTCCAGATTTATTTCATTTCCCCGTAGAGGCAAAGCGTAAACAATCTGGAAACGTCGCATTCAGTCCGTTTAAACTCATGCAAAATATCGAATGCGAGGGTGTTCAAAAAGCGTATATGCGATCCATCAATATCGTATCAATGTATTCTGTCCCTTTAAACTCACGGAAAATATCGAATGCGAGAGTCAGTGGTGGCTCGTGAAATTTGGCAACAGTGTCCTCCTCTCATATTTAACCAATGTAAAACAATCGATTCTTTTACCCAAGTATTGTTATGGAAAAATTTGTATGGTTGCCAAATCACACGAGCCGCCACTGGCGAGGATGCTCACCAAGTGAATACGATCTAGTAGCGTTGTATTCTGTTCGTTTAAACTCACACAAATTATCGAATGCGAGAAAGTTTACCGTGGCACTAACAATGGTTCGAATTTTTTCGTGGGTTTGTATCAAAGACATTAGAGAAGAAGACAGAGGCAGACTGGTTCCGGACCGGTTTGCTCAGTCGCTAACTTTGAACCGGCAGCAAAGAAGGGTGTGAAGAGCCCCCCCCCCCGTCCCTCCTGAGGAATGGGAAGCCCCCCCTCCCCGAATCATGAAGGCAGGGACTTGAACCGCTAAGAAAATATCGGTTCGGTTCGGTTCACGGTTCAAGCCTTCATAAAAACCCGGTTCGCGGTTCGGAACCGGTTCGCGATGACTTTAGGTTCAGTTCCGACCGGTTCACAGAAGTGCGAACCGGTTCGAACCGGAGTTGTGAACCGGAGTCTTGAACCGGTTCAGTTCCAATGATGCGCTTTTTTTGGCATTTTCTCATTGACACGTAATTTTCCTAGATAGTAAATAGAATAACCTATGAAATGATTTAAAATATTGCCTGGCTAATAATAATATAGAAGTGATTTGGATAATAAAGGGAACCAGAAGCAAACAATAGACTTCTTAAAAAATGACATTTTTCATTATATTAAAAGAATAATAATAGATTCTATCTTTTCTGAAATTATTTTAACAACTCTTTCACCATAACGGGAATTTCATGTCGCCAGGCCGGCTAGGGGCTTCGGAGCATATTATGTGAAGGATAAAAAGTTAAACCGCAGTGATTTGTCATCGTAACTCTGTACGAGGGAGGGGAAAAAATATCAGGGGAAAAAATTATCATCGCCGTGGAATAAATCACACTTTATTAGGCGGAATTATGTACACTTTGTAACTGTCGCCAAGAGTGATAGTTAGATTGAAAGGGCAATTTTTTCCCGAAAAACATTGAAATACCTTTGCTTCGCCAATTTTTACCTGTAGTAGATGTGTTATCTTTCATTATTGATGAACCGGTTCAAACCGCCTTTCATTTTCGATGAACCGGTTCGAACCGGAATTTTAGAAGTTGGTTCCAGGTTCGGTTCGAGGTTCAACAACTTTAGAAAAAACGGTTCGCGGTTCGGTTCACGGTTCAGAAAATTCGCGGTTCGGAGCGGTTTTCGGTTCACGGTTCGGTTCGGTTCAAGTCCCTGCATGAAGGTAGTGATTATTCCTCAAAAAAGTTCAAAACTGCCGTTCGATTACCATATTTTGAAGATAAACTTACACAGTGGACGCACTGACAGTCTGTTTTTTTCACTATTGCTGTGATGATCATTATTAATGACTATCAGATTTCCAGTGTTTTTGTTTTTTTTTTCGATTTATTTTGTTTGTTTCGTTCTGATCTTATGATGACAGTAAGCCACTGTGTCCATCGGCCGAACTGAGGGAATTTTTAGGAGTATAGTTATTGAATCGGATAGCGTTAGCTAGGCGTTGAAAAGTAGTTAACCGTTCGTACATTACTGTCTTGTTTTAGTCTACCTTAGAACATGAAGGCAAACTCATAAGAGACACGGTGTCTTTCAATCAAATCGCGGAAATTCGCTGAATGAAAATTTAAAGTGGGTATACCTTTAGCTGTGAGTTGACAAATGAAAAGAAGTTAACTGTTCGTACGTGACTGGCCCGTTTTAGTCCACCTCAGAAAATGACAGCGAACTCATGAAAAAAGGACTCGGTTTCCACCAGTCGAATCGCGAGAGCTTTTGAAAGGAGTATTTAGAGCGGTCACCGTCAGCTGTTCGTTGCCAAGGAGTTAAGTATTCAGACAAAGCTGTGTCGTTTAAGTTCATCCTTAAAATGCAGGTGTATTCCTGAAAGTGTATACAAGACATTCCATCGGTTGCGCCTTGTCAGCGATTAAAAGCCCACCAAAAAGACAGGTCTGCTCGTAAGTCAAATTTCCTATTTAAAGTAACATTGTCGGTGCCCCGCAAGAGCAGAGGGGACGTTTTGAAACCCTGCGTCTTGTCAGCGATAAAAAGTCAACCAAAAAGACAGGTCTGCTCGTAAGTCAAATTTCCTATTTAAAGTAACATTGTCGGTGCCCCGCAAGAGCAGAGGGGACGTTTTGAGAGCCCTGCGTCTTGTCAGCGATAAAAAGCCCACCAAAAAGACAGGTCTGCTCGTAAGTCTGCATTCCCATTTAAAATAACATTGTCGGTGCCCCGGAAGAGCAGAGGGGACGTTTTGAGAGCCCTGCGTCTTGTCAGCGATTGAAAGCCAACCAAAAAGACAGGTCTGCTCGTAAGTCTGTTTTAACATTTAAAATAACATTGTCGGTGCCCCGGAAGAGCAGAGGGGACGTTTTGAGAGCCCTGTGCCTTGTCAGCGATTAAAAGCCCACCAAAAAGACAGGTCTGCTCGTAAGTCTGCATTCCCATTTAAAACAACATTTTCGGTGCCCCGGAAGAGCAGAGGGGACGTTTTAAGAGTCCTAAGCCTTTCAGCGATTAAAAGCCCACCAAAAAGACAGGTCTGCTCGTAAGTCTGCATTCCCATTTAGAATTACATTGTTGGTGCCCCGGAAGAGCAGAGGGGACGTTTTGAGCGCCCTGTTGAATTACGAGATCTTTCGGAAAGAGAATTTGAATCGGACAGAGTTAGTTGTCGTTTTTGTACACTTTTCCAACGCGACTGTACTGTTTTGGTCTACTTTCATAAATGAAGGAGCATGATACCTGGAGCTATGTGCAAGGACGTGGGGGTGCGGGTAGTATTTGGTTTTTTTGTTGTTTTTTAAGTTAAGGCCTCCGTAAGTGAGACGAAAATGCCCAAGTTTCTAGTTAGCAAGAAAGTCGCATAAGTTCGTGAGACACCTCTTTGAGTGAGATAAAGAGAGCTGGACCCCTCCGAGTCTCTCTCACGCAAGCTCGGCTGTAATGGCCCATTTCCTCCTCAGAATAAGAGATGTTCTATTTTGTGAGGTGACTGTCATTACGTGGCGTTAGAATCTCTTCTAAGTGGAACGCGACACAACGACACATCCTCAAAGTACGGTTCCTCGCAGACTCGACTAAGGCAATTAAGAAAGCGCAAAGCAAAAGCTTCAGTGCTCACTCAACGCAAGGTGATTTGGAAGTTCGGGATCTCATTAATTCTTTGAAGACATTTTACAATAGACGAACAACTGTAGGTTCGTGCAATGTGGCAACAATAAATTCTCTCCATTTAAACCTGCGAAAAATAATCGATCTTCAGGAGATTCGCTGAATCCTAGAGAAATCGATACTTTAGTGCGGGCTCAAATGGCAAAAAAAACATGGTTGCTAAATAGCACTAGTCGTCACTGCGAACTGATAATATATTGCATCATATATTGTACCATTTGTCAACACAGAGAAGTATAATATTGGGCTTGGAATCAAAACTAGTGCAGCGGGGTAAAAATTTATAAATTGTTCCCCCCTTGATATGATTTGATGAATGCCTATAACCTGATGCAACTTTTCCCTCCAATTTTTTGTTACCAATGAGCTATAACTTTAGAGTGGCAGCGGGCTGGTCCACCTTGTGCCACACAGGGTAGAAGGAATCCCGGGAAAAAGCGGAATTTGGACGGCAGATTCCAAGGTTTGAGGTTAAATTTTGTAGGTCGTTCGGAATTTGGCGGGAATTTGGACGGCAGATTCCAAGGTTTGAGGTTAAATTTTGCAGGCCGTTTCCGGCGAAGCCCGAGTTTGTTTACGAACGACCGGAAACAACCTACAAAACTTAACCTCAAAGTCGATTTTTATGGCAAGATGGCGGCGCCCTAGGTGACAACAATGAACCAGCGGAACGTTCCTTGATGTGCCACTCTAAAGTTATAGCTCATTGTGGTTACCAACCTTTCCCTGTGACTGACAGCTAACGAAAAACATCAAGCAACAACTATATGATGGCACAGGAGAAATAATTATTAAATAATAATTATAAAAAAAAGAAATAGAAAGACGAGATACAGAGTTAAAAAACTTTTCTGCCCTGAAACACAACCACAATCGAATTAACTATATTAACGACTTTTGAAGGGGACAACAAGTCCACAGTACTTGGATGTTTCGTCTTAAAAGTTGGAACACATTGGGTGAAAGGAAGAGGATGAAAAAAAAAAAAAAAAAGGAACTTGTTAACCATTTTGAGGATGAAGTTTATTTGAAAGGAAAGTTGGAGAGACCGTTATGAAATTAATTCCAACCGGTAGTAAGTTGGGAAGAATTAATTAATATTCTGAATGAGTCCGTCCTTCCTGTACTTCCCGCTCTCGTTCTCTCCCTCAGGCAAAACCTTTCATGAATGGTAAAAACACTGAACCAGCCCCGAAGTAAATAACAGTCTCTTGTATTCAGGTTCTGGTAATTTCAGAGCTAATTCAGGAAACCAGCGTTGCCTTTAATACCTTAATAATATACTAAAGGAAGTGAATTATTTTTGAACTTAAATGAGCATTGACAGATGTTGAATCAGCATTTATAGACCTTGTCGCTTACCTTTTTTTACATTTTTATTGCCAAATCAGCATTTTTTTTCTGTGCTTATAGATTAGAGCAGAAGTATTCTGAGTGTCGGGTTCTGAGAAGTAGCAGTGCCTGCTTCCCAATGGGGTAGTTGCAAGGGCCTAGAATTGTGATTTTTTCATGAAAAAAAAGATTTTACTTGATAAGTTGAGAACAATGGAGCCTTTGTTTTTTTCCTAGCTGTCCCGGTTTTGGAGAAACACACGTTTAAAGGTGTAAAAATGCATTACAGTCAAGAACTAAACTGAGCTGTATAAGCTTTCCTCAACCGGTGAAATCATGGATGAATTGAAAAAGTCTATTAATTTTACGAAAAACGGCAGCTCTGATATGTATACTGTATAGAGTGCTGTTCATTTATTTCCAGCATTTTAGACCCTATCGGTGAAATAGCGATTAACAGTTCTTACGCCAAGACTGTAAGTGCATTGTATACCTAAATATCTTGCTGGCAACTTTTTTAATCTTTCGTAGACAATTGAAACATTAATGCCACAAAGATGAAGGTTAATGGAGAGAGCAGAAGGCAGTGCCGAACTGAGAAGACGAATTAAATACCAAAAGACGAAATTGCTTTGCCACTTCATGCCTTTGATTTAAGGTTAAAGAGCCGTGCGCATCAGAGGAGGCAGGCAATTAGTTAAAATGAGGTAACATGTACCGTACCGAGAGAGGGATTCAAATATTTATTCTTCATTTAAAGTTCAAAGTTTCTTTGCGGGGAGGCGTATTAAAGTTTATACACCCGCGAAAATCTTACGCGCGATTTTTACGCTTGCCTAACACCGAATTTCAAGGCGTGGACACGGCTGCCGATTGACTGTTGTAATCCGCATACCTACCATGGACTCTAATTTAAAAGAAACAGTTATGGCAACAGTGTTTGTATACAAAAATGGGCGCGTCGCACAGTGCTTCAAGAAAATGGCGCCAAAATCGCTTTTTACAGCTTTCCTCGGCAAATAATCGAGGTATTTAAAACTGAAGAAAACACCTTTTTCTGTTAAGGAAAGGAAGAGATAACATTTTTGAATCCTTACTTATATCTTAATTTGTTTATCAAAGTAATACTGTTACCGTGACATTTTCACAGGAGCAGGATTTTTCGGTAAAAAATTGAGATAAGTAATAAGGATCTAAAAAGGCTATCTCTTCCTTTCCTTTAAAGAAAAATGTGTTTTCTTCAGTTTTTTAATAATTCGATAATTTGCCGAGGAAAGCTGCAAAAAGCGATTTTGGCGCCATTTTTTCGGAGCACTGTGCGTCGCACTATATGATCTCAGATCGTCAAAAAGTGGCCAAAAATCAATAAGTAAAGTTCTCAGAAATTCATCGAATATAAACTTTCAAGACTAATTTCAATCACAGAGAACGCTGAAAACAAGTAATTAAAAACTAGTAATGTCACTGTAAACATTTACATTTAGCTTAAAAAGTCGGGAGCAATGATTTTGGATGACTTTTTTTTTACTGATGTTTGGCCATACTTTTTGACGATCTCAAACCATGGTGCGTCGCTACCACGGGGATAGCGAAGAAATAAATTATAAACACGCTCGTGCAAAGCAGACTGTAAATTATCACATTTTTCAGGCGAACTTCAAGGCAGAAGGAACACTTTGTGAAATGCTATGTCAAGCGGAGAAAAAACGCGCTTCTGAGGGATAATTTAAAATTTAAATATTAAAAATTATATTAGGAACAGTTGCGGTTAGTGCTATTTGGCGACCATGTTTCTTGCCATTCGACCCAATGCGAATGAATTTCAGAGGAATGCAGTAAATCCCCTGAAGATCGATTATTTCACGTAGGTTTAAATGAAAAGAATCCGTTGTTGCCACATTGCCAGTGGCGGCTCGTGAAATGAGATGTATCCTTGTCTACTCCATTTAAAACTATAGAAAAGTATCGATTGTCAGGGGGTGCAATTGAACCCCTGAGAAATCGATACTTTTTATAGTTTTAAATGGAGCGGAAATCGATATACCGCATTTCACGAGCCGCCACTGCACAGTGCACAACAAGTGCATTCATTTGAATTAAACGATGACGTCACGATAAAGAACACCGTACGGATCTTATGGGGGACCGGCTCTCGGTTACATTCGATGAGATTTTAGTATGTGATTCTCCAGATTACGCTGAACAATAGTCCTCACGGCCGCTCCATCATCGCTTCATGTGTTCGTTTTCGAGATATTTAAGCTAAAATATGCGAATTTATTCAGTATACTTGACTTTTGATTTGACTCTAGCAGTCAGTGTAACTGAACATCGGAGTTAGTATACACTATACAAGGAAAAGAGACAAACGAAACTGGGTATTCGGGGAATGGATTCGAATGAATGGAATTTTTACCTCTCTACTTCCTCTCCTCACAAACGCCTAAACCGAACCTTTTTCTCGTCTTACTCCTCCCTCCGCTGACCTATATGTTCCGACTCTTTCTCTCTTTAGGTCACATTCTTTCTCTATTATTTTATTTCACTCACAATCATAATCAGAGACACACACGGCACACGCACCCTCTCCTTCTTTCTCTCTCTCTCTCTCATTCCCCTGCAAAAAATGAAACTGTCCGACAAACGTCCGTATTATGTTTAAGATTATTTCCCGGAGCCGAAAAAGGTCCTGGGGAAAAACCTTAAGTCTAACGCATGCATATGGTCTAAGGTCTGCATTGTTTCCGAAAAATACACGAGAAACGGACATCCGCCTTACTCAAACTCGCTAACGTTCGCTTCGAAACAGAAACGACACTCGGATAATATTAGGCGGTTTTCAAGAGGTGTTTAGGACCAAAGTGGGCGATTCATTTTTTGCCGGGTCATACCACTCTGTTTTCGACTCTTGTTGCTGCTTCTTGTGAGTAAGCAGCCGCGCCGTAATCATTCACCATTTCACTCGTGCTTATTCATTCATTATTATTACAACATCACAAAGCATCGGTAGTTTTCGTTTAGGGCGGCGAGCGAAGCGAGGAGTATGACAAGAAAAAGGTTCGGTTTCGGTGTTTATTGTTAGGACAGAAAGTATAGAGAGGTAAATATTCGATTCATTTGAATCCATTCCCCGAATACCCAGTTTCGTTTGGCTCTTTTCCTTGTATACGAACTCCGATTTCCAGTTACACTAACTGCTAGAGACAAATCAAAAATCAGGAACTGAATAAATTCGCAACTTTGAGCTCAAATATCTCGAAAACGAAGACATGAAGCGATGATGCGACTGGGAGGACTATTGTTCAGCGCAATCTGGAGAATAACATTCTAAAATCTCATCGAATGTAAGCGAGGGCCGGTCCCCCATAAGATCCGTGCGGTCATCTTTGATGAATCTCCGAACGGCTATTTCGACGAAGCGTATTCATGCTCAAGCATGTTTGTTAACCCCCGGCAAAAAATGGCGAATCGCCCGGTTTGGTCCTAAAAACGTTCTGAACGTTTTTAGGACCAAACTGGGCGATTCATTTTTTACCAGGCCTTTCAATAACTTCCAAAAATCCTAAATTAGAACAAGGAGATACGTGGCTGGGAAGAATGTTTGTCTCTGTGAGGTTAGTTTTCATCCGCTTGATCGAAACTCTGATAAAGCCGATGTGTCTAATAAATGTGGTCTTTATGTGTCTCTGATGAATTTCACCGGAAAATCAGCAACGAAACCGAGGTATACTCCCCCCGAGTAACCTTTGGGCATGCCCAACAGTTATTTTATCCCAGTCATCAATCATATTTCAATGATTTACAGCTGTGAGCGAAAAAATAAAAATCATAGAAGGAACTTTTTAGAATCGGGTTCATTAGCGTGAATCTGACAATGGGGATGTTGCAAGGTCGGGGGATTTTGAATTTAATGAATGATACTTATGCAAAATTTCGTGAGAAGAACGATGGTGAGCTTCAAAGTTCCAAAAATCGTCGAGAAAGTCACGAAAAAGTGCTCCAAAGTTTCGCGATGAAATAAACGATTTTCATTGGTCGAGTGTCGGTGACGTTACAGTTCGGATCGTCGCCGCAGCAGTGCTGTTCTCCTATTCAATCGTGTGTATCAGCGCTAAGTAAACAGGCAAAATAAAATTGTTTTTTCCCCAACTTTTCATTCTTATTCCTCTTCTTTTTTAATTTCACGCCAATTTTAGACGTGGTGGTTCTTTGTTTTGTGCCCGATTGCTCTCATTTCCTCCAATTTCAATGTAGAATGTCAACAAAGCACCGACTCCCATAAGCGTGGATCAGGAGAAGACAGAGTAGACTTTAGGTGAAGCATTTGAAGATAGTGAATTTATTACGAGAGCTTGTAGTTCGTGTTGTGTTATATTAAGCTTTTCCGGATACGTGGATTCCATTTATAGAGAAGAATGTGGGAGATACGGAGTTTTAAACACTAAAAACTCCAATCGAAAAACTGTCTTTGATATCGGCCGATGTAAAGTGTTTGAGGTTAAGTTTGTTTACGAATAGAGACTCGCTACTTACTTATTGCAGTTGAATATCGATGTTCCATTGTTCCCGTGTGTGTTAATCAGAATAATTTTGCCCTAAATCGTTGTAATTTTATTCATTTTGTGTTCTTTTTACTTCATACCGTGAATGTGACGACTCCAAGAGCTCTTCTTTTAGTATGTACTTTGTACATCTACTTACATCATCGCAGGCATCTTCCTTAATGTCAGTTAGGGGCACTATTAACTCAGTTCTATGCACTCAATGCGTTGTATTTAGATTATCAAATCTGTGCTTATCGAGATTTGATTATTGCTAAAAATATTGCGTTGGGCTATTTGATTCTGTATCTCCGCAAAGTTTTTGTTCAGTGGTACATGCAGTTATTTTGGGCTAATGTTCGCGTGTTAACATTTAGTGCGTATTCTTCTGATATCATATTTAGTGACGGTGAGTTACTGCAATTTTTTGCCTATTATTTTCCCTATTGTAATAATTGTATACTAGTCTTTCTCAAAAGTGTCTCATTGCTATAGCTTGTCCATCGTATGTAGAGATGAATGTAAAGCCTGGTAAGCCACCAAGCAAACAGCAGTCACCAACGATTAGTTGTGAGTGTGTGCTTGTGTGTGTGTGTAAGAGAGAGAGAGAGAGAGAGAGAGTGAGTGTGAGTGTGTGAGTGTGTGTATGAAACGGTTAGTTGCTGCTGGCTCAAGACTAATCAGCGTTTAACATTTGTCTCGACATATGATGGACGAGCTATAACTGATTAGTGGTAATACCTACCTAAGGTAGATGTCCCAATTACCGCCCATGTCCCAATTACCGCCCCCCTATTCATTTATTCTTTAAAATAAGCTCACACTAGTAGGGAAATTCAAGTGAATATGGAATAAGTGTTCTAAATAGGTCGGCTGAACTGGTGAAAAAGTTTAAAGTTGATAGGTGGCAGCACTGTGCCCTAAAAAAATCACGGAAGTGGACACCTGCCGAGCACCACCTGTTTCCGCTCATTTCTTAGCTGTCACGTTAAGAGACAAGTTAAGCAAATCACTCATTTTCTCTTATACGTTACATTGTTTTAATATGTTTGGTTGTTTCAGGGTTTAATTTAATGATTTTTCTGACTGAAAACAAGTTTGTTTTGAAAGGAACCTCAATTTTACTATTTATTTGTGATGTGGCGGGAATTGGGGCATCAAAAGTCACTGCTGTCCCATTTACCGCCAGGGGTGGCAATAACTGGGACATGCGAAAATTCACGATGTCCCAATTATCGCCCCCATGCTTTTTCTTTTTGAATCTTTTGCGTTTTAGATTTTGTATAACGCTCTTACGTTAGAGAAATCATATTTGGAGTAGAGTTGATACATTTTTAGCATTGCATACATCGAAAAAAAGGGATCGTAATCCAATAGGTAGTCGATTTGTTAGTAAAAAAATGCTTCCTGTTTCTAGGTTGTTTTATTTGCCGTGGGCCCTAACTCAATATACTTAAAATGTTGGAATAGTTGCTTGCAAATCTATCATTTTACATCATTTGAATCATTTTACGTTCTTTAAATTTTGATGAAGCAACATATTAAACTCTTGAATTGACATTCTATACCTCGGTTTAACATCAAAGAGTGTGTCAAATGAATATTTTCTATTGTTCTCTAAAACAATATTCCAGCTGACTTACCTATCTGTAAAAGTAAGTCATTGCTGTTGTTGTTAAACAACAGTAAAAGTGTTTTTTGGATACGCTATTTTCGAAGGAGGGGGAGGGGGAGTGGGGAGGGGGAGTGGGGAGGGGGAGGGGAAGGGGGGCAACTTAATTTTCTTTTACGGCACACCCCATCTTGTGATACATCGTTTGAAATGACTTTATATTCTAAGACTTTTGGCGTAAGCAACAGCTTGGTAGCGATTTTGGTTTTCGATATATCGAAGGTTAAAGTTCGATATGGATCCATTTTCAAAACATCATTATTTCAATTTGAGGAATCGGAATTTAAAAAACTGGGAGTCTAAAATACTCCAAAAAGCAAGCCCTTTTGAGAAAAAAATAAGGCTGTGACTCAAATTTAGTCAAAATTAGGATTTAGCGCTCTTGAAAATTTTTAACGCTTTTGCCCCCTAGGGAGGCTATCAGAAAAATTCCGTGAGAAGATCCCTATTCTGTGATACAGAACATACCAAAATTAGCATTTGGCGAAAACCTGAGGCCAATATCATTTTCCACATTCGAGATATCGAATTTTGTAAATCGACATTTGACATTCGATATCTCGAATATGAAAAACGATATGGACCTCCGGTTTGCGCCAAAATGCTCAGTTTATTACGCCTTTTTGATTGATGTATCACTCAATGGGGGTCGTCTCTCAGAATTTTTCTGATAGCCCCCCGTGGGGGCCAAAAACGTTAAAAATGTTTGGGGGCTTTAAAACCAAATTTGGACTAAATTTTTGTTAAAATTGAATTTTTTTCTGAAAAGCGCTTGCTCTTTAGAGTATTTTAGTTTCCCTGTTTTTAAAATTCCGACTTTTCAAAGAGGAGTAATGATTTTTTGAAAATGGGCCCAAATCGAAATTCGACCTTCGATATATCGAAAACGAAAAACGATATCGACCTCCGGTTTGCACCAAAAGTCTTGGAATTTTACCTTCTTTTCGAATATTAAATAAAAAAATTGGGGTCCCTATTTGAAGTATTGGATTTAGGGAGGTCCTGCCCCCACTGGGGGCCCCTTAGAGAGGGCCCTCAAATCGGTGACCCCCTTAAAAGATGCCCCCCTCAAAAGAATCCAACACGTGTTTCAGCGTTTTTTGAAATTCGGAGCTGTTCGCGAGATATTCGGCCTGGCTCCTTTTTTAATTGACACCCTGTATAATTATTGTTTAGCCGACGTGGTTAGTTCATTTTAAGTCATTTACGTCCTTCTTTGTACTTAATTCCTCCTCAGGATTTAAAAATTTTATTCAGTAAGGCAAAAATGTTAAGTTCCTCTTTTAAAGTCTAGTGTAAAAATTTAAGTCCTTTTTTAGGTTGCCTTTGACATTACACATTTTTTTTTAGTTTTCAAAACAAGTACTTGAGCGCCTTCCTACCCTGCTTTTGTAGTAATTTTTATTAGTCGTGTGGACAATTTTGCCTCTAAAGTGAACATTGTTTTTGTTTTCTTTGTTGTCTTTTACTTAATCATTAACTAACATAAAGTTCTATAACTCTTTTTTTTATTTGAGTGCATTCAAAATTTGACTGAAGTTGCTAATTTTTATCGGTGGCTTAGCGTGCGATTTGGCAACGTTGCATTTTTCCCATTCAAACCCATGCAGTAGGTCGAATGCGAAGGTGTTCACCGAACACCCAGTATTTCGATCTTTTTCATTAGTTTAAATGGACAAACTGCAATGTTGCGAAATTGCACGCTACGGCACTAAATTGGATCGGTCAATGACTGAAACCTACAAATTTTAGAAAATATTTAACTTAAAGTTACTCAATTTTACTCAATTTTCTTTGTAACTAGTAGTTATACTTATTAAATATCTGTTATCTTCACTTTCTGCGTCTTAAATCATTATAATTTCATTATTTCCTGACAATAAACACGATAGTTTGAATGAAAAGCCCGTAAAAATATGTAGGGCGGTAATTGGGACAACTGGGGTGGCGGTAATTGGGACAAAGCCACTTTTGGGGGGGCGGTAATTGGGACATGGATCATTTTTTCGAGTTTTATTAATAATTTTTTTTCCTGATTGATTACGCCAACTTTATATTTTTTTCATAAAACTAGATAGTATTTGAGAGGCCCTAGTGAAAACCGATCATAGATTTGATAAAAATTAACATTTTTACAGGCATTTTACGGCAATTTTTTCTTAAGGGGGGCGGTAATTGGGACATCTACCTTAAGTACATTGTGATCTGTCAAAAGCACCATTTATACCTCGGTTTTTGCTCCGTAACATGAAAGATTTCCAGTCTTTAACTTGAGTTGTTGGTAGTTCAAACGTCGATTTTCAAACATACTGACTTTTCCTGAGTTTTTTTTTAGTCACCCGTAATCCCATACGAAACGAAATAAATGCACCGCTGAGCAGATGTTATGGGGATTGTTATGGTATTATTACCTAGTTTAGTTTGAGCGGATGCGTATGAACTTGTCAAATCCAGGTAGAAAGATAGAGAGAGAGAGAGGGAGAGAGAGAGAGAGAGAGAGAGAGAGAGAGAGAGAGAGAGAGAGAGAGAGAGAGAGAGAGAGAGAGAGAGAGAGAGAGAGAGAGAGAGAGAGAGAGATAGGGAGAGAGACAAGAGGAGAACAAGTTATTCACACAATGAGAGGATCTGAGAAGCCTCCGCGACCCAAAACAAAATATTTATTTATTTATGCATTTTGTATAGTTAATTGGTCTGCAAGTATATAAACTTTGCAAGTGTATCTTTCCTTTGAGTCTTAAGTTATCATGGCAGAAATTTCACTGACTATATGAGAGTTACTTCACAGACAAGACTTCTACTTAGACTTTTAATTTCCGCCAAACTCAAAATAAATGGTAACGAAGCCAATATTTATGAATTAAAAGTTACATAAATCAATACCTAATAGTAGTAGCGTAGCTGATAATTTCCTTAATTAGAATTTTCATTTATCAATTTAGTACTAATCATAGACTGGATTTTTTTTTTTTTTTTTTAATTTGGAAAAATGTATTTATCATCTTAATTCTTAGCGTAAAGATGAAACTAACTTAGCTTAGGAGTTATACATCCATGATAAATGATAAACTGCATTTTCTAATCAATAAAAAGTGTCAATGATGATAGTAATAGGAAAAATTAAAATATTTTTACTCTCCGAGACTCGAGTTTTTAGCTTATTCGTCGATAGGTAGAATTTTCCGGTATAAGTGTTGACGAGGATGCCTTTTAGAGTCAATGCATAATTGATGACAAATATTTTTACTACACTTAATGACACATTTTAATGCAAAATTTGAAAGCTTTAAGATAGGTTTATCAAAAATTGCAAGCAAAAGAAGTTCTTATTTTTCCTCTTTTTCCCCCTTTATAAAAATTATCCCTTATTTTTGAGCATTTGATTTTCAAGCTTAGAATATAGAATCGTTGAAGATTATGAATCTACATGATTTTGTTGAAAGTATTTATAGAAGTAGAATATTGTAAAAAAAAATAATTACCTTTGCAGACAGAAAAATAACTATAGTAGTAAGTATCATTCATGAATTTGATTTGGAGAAATCAGACCTTTCTTATCCTTTACCAGTATGCTAAGAGGAATGTCTATAGTAACAATGATGCTGAGTGGTAAAACTTGTTTTACTTCTTCATTAGGATGTCTTTACCCAACTTTATGAGAATTTCCCAAAGTATTTATCATGGGATTTTCTCATGAAGAAGTGGACAAACTCAGAGCAACTGAAAAATATACTATGAAGAGTTCTTATTTAATGAAGTTAAGTAAATACTTCTCACTACTATGTAGGTAAAAATTGAGAAAGTAGTATGATGGCGCAGAGATTTCCCTGAACTTTTGTTGCGAATGTTGGCCTCTCATGACCCAGACAATCATGATATATACAAAATAATTGCCTCTTATGATGCATAATTAATAATATCCTAAAGAGCACCTTTTCATGACATTTCAATAGACATGGTCCATTCAAAAAGAAACCGGACTGGCGTCACTGCTGGCAAACCAATGATTGTATCAGCATTATCTTGAGCTCGTTATAAAGTTAAAATCGTTACAAATTCGCTGGTTTTCACAAAATTAAAATATCTTTATTAGTTTTTGAATTACGGCGGTTTAAAGAGAAGATGTCAGTTGCGGCTTGCGATCGCAACACGCAACTGACATCGTCTCTTCTAAACCACCGTAACTCAGAAACTAATAAAGATATTTTAATTTTGTGAAAATCAGCGAATTTGTCACGATTTTAACTTTAAAATGATCTCAAGATCATATCGATACAATTATCGGTTCGCCCGCAGTGACGCCAGTAAGGTCCCTTCTTGAATAGACTGATCACAACAGCAGAACACCGTGTATTTACCATGTAAGCAAACGCCACAGACCGGAGCTCCGGGTCGCGCTGCTCGTCGATCCGAACTGTGACGTAGCAGCAGGGTTCCCGCCGTTAGGGCGCCGTTTCAAACCTTATCAATTTTCCGCGATTTCAAACCAATTTTTCTCCGCGATCCCGCGACTTAAAAAAAAAAGAAAAAACATAAGGTCCTTAATTTTTCATCTAGTTTCAAAAAATGAATTAAAAAAAAAAATGTGCAACATGCCCATTGTTTCGCCAGTGGCGTGGTATGAAATTCATGGCAACGTTGCATTTTATTAATGTAAATCTAGGGAAATAGGTCTAATTTAAGGGTGTTTTCTAAGCAGTGAAGACAGACCCGCACGACTTCGATAGTTTTCATGACTTTTAATGGACTAAATATAACGTTGCCAAATTGCACACTTCGCACAGAAAAAAATAACTGGTAGAATTTACCACCTGCATAGTTAATTTTGAAGTCAGCTGTATCAAGTATGGTAAATTTTACTAAACTACGGTAAGAGGTATCAGCAAACTAACTTGATTTACTATAATGTACGTTGCATTTGCCATCTACTTGATAGCAGACTCTAATATATGGTAGATTTTACCAGTCTTTTTTTTCCCGTTTGCCACTGCCCGTCGCGCGCTGAAAAGGTTTGCTCTCTGGAGCCTGACATTTAGGAGCAAACTACTACAAAGCGCCTTCATTTTCTCGTATAGGCCGTACCAGTGTCTGCAAGTACGAATAGTTGCATTGAACGGATTTCTCTGACTCACTGAAGCGCGGTTAGGAAAGACCATCACGAGCTCATCGAGTTCTGATTGGTCGGTGGTTTTAGGCTTTCACGGAGGCGATCAGGAGTCAAGGACATCAAAGGATCAACTCAAGAGTCCATGCGGGGAAAGAGGAGAAGAGGAGCACACTGAAATGCTAGCAAATCCGCTTGATCACAGCTGGTCCTCCGTCAAACTTAATCTTCGAATTATTGCAGACAGTCAGCTTATTTCTAATACACCAACGTGGAACATATGGATGTATAGACCCAAAGTATGGTAAAAAGGAGGGCCTAAAAAAATCCCAGATGGTTTTTCACTGAAGAGACGAGCTTACTTTTTATTTTCCTTTTCTTAATAAACTTGAAGTTTTTTAAGTAATTCATATGTATCTGTGGCGGCTCGTGCCATCTGGCAACAATGCCTTCGTTCCATTTGAATGTATGTTTAACAATCGATTGTTGGTGAAGCGCTGCTTCACTTTCGAATCGATTGTTTTACACACAATCAAATGGAGGGATGACGTTGTTGCCAAATTGCACGAGCCGCCCCTGATATGTATCCCAGTTCTACTGACCGTTTCAAGGTTATTTTACATCATATATCAACGCAATTCTTGGTTATTCAATATTCATGGCTAATTCTTTGAGAAAATTCCGGCTCCGAGAAAATGCAAGTAATTATAGTCTGTTCACTCTAAATTGAGACCTGTAAATTTAGGTAGGTTTGAATTCTGTGGCAACGTTGGAGTGCTTACCACCGTCAGTCGGCCGAGGTGACAGGGCTGGCTGCTTCCCGACCATCGGGCTATGGTCATCAACCTATTGAAGTGTTGCCATGCTCCATTTTCCGAAATTCATTTGTCGCCCGCCCAGGTCTCAAGTTATAACGGACTGTCTATAGAAGATGATTTTTTAATTGTTTGTTTTGTTCTGCGATATGCCATTAAAAATATGAAGAGTTGAATCACTGATCCTAAAAAGGCTTACCATCTCCTAAAAATCATTTACTGGACCTATTTTACTGTTCTCGACTAGAAAAAAGTTTCATGAGCCTAAGCTGCGTAGTAAAAGCACAAAAAGCCTTTAAAAAATGCAACTGGTGCCAAAAAAAGCTGGAAAAACGGCGTGACTGCTGATGACATCATGTTCCTTGAATTTAGTAAAGTCTTAAAATTTAAGTTAGAAAAAAATGATAGTTTCACGCAAAAATAAAAACCGGCGTGAGGGGTCGTCTCAGAACAGTCCCCTCTTTCTCATTCGGGCTTACAAAGGTTCGACAAGGATCAACGTGTAAACTCAATACAACTTTGACTCACAAACGGACCCTATTATTCGAAACTATTTTTAAACTCAATTTGAACACAGTGTTGCCAGATCAGGGGTAAAAAAGCCGTATCGTCCCCATTTAAATTACTGTAAAACGTACGGCTTTTTCACTCCAATCTAGCAACACTGTTTGAACATATCCCTCCTTATCACGTCCACAATATTTGAGATTGTGGTTCTATGGTGCAAAAGCGGAACGAATAAATCAGAGAATCTAATTCGTAGTGATTGTATTTCCTGACCAGCGTCACCAATTCACTTATTTTGTCTATTTCCTTTCCAGCCCCCCCCCCCCCCCCCACACCCGACCACCTTCCCATCGCTCACTCGCTCGCTTTATCTCTCTCTCTCCTTCTCTCTCTCTCTCTCTCTCTCTCTCTCTCTCTCTCTCTCTCTCTCTCTCTCTCTCTCTCTCTCTCTCTCTCTCTCTCTCATTCTCTTTTTCTCTTTCTTCAACACTCTCTCTCTCTCTCTCTCTCTCTCTCTCTCACACCTTCTCTCTCTCTCTCACTCTGTTTTGTTCGTCTATATTTTCTCTCTTTCCCTCTCCCGCGATGGCATGGCGCGTCCTCTTTACTCGTCTCGACAAATTATATCCTCATCATTCAATGTCGCTTGAGCATGAATGAACGATTAATAGCGGCTTCGATTGGGGGTTAATCGACCTTTTCCATCCTCATCTGTAATTTAGCGTCTACGGATATTTTCAAAAGATGTGTGCAATGCTTCATACACACACTTATTACCTGAAATACACGAATACATGCGCTTCTGATCGTAATTTAACAAACACATGCACGGTAAACCCGATCCGATAGGACCATGCATTGGCAAATGACCGAGATAAATTAAGCATCCTTGATTGTTGACTAGATGAATTGCCTCGTTTTATAGTTTTAGGCCACCCGCGGATCACCGATGGGCGTGTGCAGTGGACTAGTTGTGACGTATTATCTGAAAGATTAAAATGTCCGAAAAATGCTAAAGTTCGTTTCAGTTTTGGCCTGGGTAGGGGGGATAGACATACATTATATATTAATTGTTTTAGTGATGAGCGGGAAATGTAAAATCCAGGAATCTGATTGGCTTAGATGCTTTTTTTTAAATGATAAACCGACATCTGATTGGTCTATTTTGAATTTCCCGCTTCTCACTGAAACAGTCTATATATAGCTTATCATTTTTTGAATTTTCAAAACTCGAAGCTGGAGCTTGCAAAAAAAAAAAAAAAAACTGTTTGATTTCACACTGAATAAAAAAGATTACCGCAAGCAAGACGATATGTAAATCTATGTAAGGGATGGTTATTAACCAGAATTCTAGCGTTTGTACCATAATTTTTGAAAATTTTGAGGACATTTTCGTTCTATGACCATATTCTGGTATTGACACCAACATATTCTGGTCAAACGACCAAACTTTCTGTCGTTCATATATCGTTGTTCTTTTGGTAATATTGCTAGAATTAGGAATAATTTTTTCTGTGCAAAACTATTGCACAGTCGGAGAATTAAGGTGATTCCGCTGGCAAAACTTTTTTTAGATTTCAATCTGATGGATACCGTCGTCCGCCAGGTCACTTTTTAGGATAAGTCGTGTTTTTGGCATAATAAATGAAAAACCAAAGAAAAAGCGCCAAATCTTAGAAAAACAGCACCTGCACAACTCTTTTATTTTTGTTTTGAGCCTAAAAGCAGCAAAATTGGTAAAAAATTAAATCCGTATAATTATAAATTCATCTCGCCGTAAGCTTATTCTCTTATAGTGAGTGAGAGTGAATGATACTATGTCTATCTGCCTCACTCACACTCATTTTGAGGCATATAGGAAGTTTTCTATCTCCAATTTGCAGTTTAGACGGGATGATAAATAACTTTCAAATGCACTGGGAAAAAAACGGATCTAAACTACCTTTTATTTTTTACTGTGGACATTCTTTTGCTCAGCATAGTAACCCGATAGATAAGTTTGCCCCGAAACATTTTATAGATATCCAAAGATATTTACTAGTATTATTAGTTCAGAGAAACATTTTTGAAATATACTGTTATTTTTCAGCCATTTCTTCGTATAGTCTCATTCTTAAAACCACTAGCTGTAGAGCACGTTTCAGAAGTGTGGGCGCGCACCTAGACCATAATCTTTCGCAAATTTTCAAATTTCATTCCTTCAAATCATAAAACAAAACTTGCCTCTGATTTAAGTCTTTTGATTTTTAAGGGTTCTTTAATGGAAGACCAAAGCTCAAATTCATTTTCATTAACTATCATTGTGTGAAAAGAGAAATAAAGTTGAAATATGCCGAAGATTGTCGTTATAGGTACACTTCTGAAACTACCTCTAACAAAAGATGGCGATAGACACAGTATAGCAATGTATCTAATTACTGAACACATTTTTTACATTCTCTCCGGAGTAAACAATTCAAATTGGATATGACAAACTGAGTAAGCATTATGTAGCGGAATTAATGCGAAATAAATCGAGTTATCGGGAGCAGAAGCAAATCACGGATTTGCGATTACTGTCTACAAAGGGTAAAATAGCAAGAGCAAGGGAGTGTAGAGGAGCGGGGAGAAGAGGGAGCAGGGAGTGGGAAGTGTCGTACACTGAACGAAACATGGACATCAAAAGTTGTTGTTATTTTTTCGGCATCAAACTATTATAATATTGATACTTCCTCGCAGCAACCATGTTTACTGTCTTATTTTAAGCTCTAACATGGACGATTCTACACATTTTTTTTTTTTTTTTTTTTCAGTTATCTTCCTATCTATCTCGATTGATCGGGATTTTCGTTCGTTAAATTATGTCCGGAAATTTCATTCTATTCGTACCACTGTGTATCGGGGGTGTGGAGAGGGGGAAAAAGTGTTAACTACAAAGAGCGATGAGAACAACTAGCTTCCCAACACAGTCGGTCCCAGTCCGTTAAGGAATTTATGCGGCTTCGTCGCGGGCGAGCTGTGTGTGTTTGCAAGCGTGTGAGCGTGTGAGCGTGTGAGCGTGTGAGCGTGTGAGCGTGTGATGAACATCGCCATTCTCCCCGCCTGTATCGAATATAATAACCGCCGTCGAAGCGCTGCAAGCGACGAACAAAAAGGCAGAATTAACCGATTTCACGACCAAAATTCACCAAAGTTAAAATCACCTAAACTAATTTGTTTCCATGTTTTATTTTCATAGAACGTATTTCTAAAATGGCGCGTGGCAAAGATTAGAAAGTAGAAGGTGGAAATCAGCGGTGTTCTGGTGAAATCTTTCTATCTCTCTCTTTCCCTAATTACCTATCTTTGGTAAGAAAAGGACGAGCTATGAAGTTTTACCTTCACCTTTTGAATTTTTCTTTTTTGATGCACAAAATGAAGGGAGGAGGGTTTGATGCAAGGGCGTCTCAGTGGCGTAGCGTGCAATTTGGCAACTTGGAATTGGTCCATTTAAACCCATTGAAGATATCGAACTATTGGGTGCTCGGCGAACACCTTCGCCTTCGACCTTTTACATTGGTTTAAATGGAAGTAATACCACGTTGCCATATTGCACGCTACGCCACTGGGACGTATATTACTCCCTCCTTCAAGTCTCTGAAAAATGTCAAAATAATGGGGTGGGAAAGGTGGAAACCAAAGGCATCTTTGTTCTTAGCTCATCAAGTACTTCCATTTACTTTGTAAAAAACACAACATTTCAAACCCTTTCAACTGCCCCATTAATCCCTACAGTTTGGTTTGCTGTTAATCTTTGAATGGTATATTCAGTTACCATCCAAAGGTTTTTTACCCAGCAATCGCGTGATCGATTACACTACTACTTGCCCAAATCTGGCTCTGAGTATAATACTAACTTGACGATTTTTGCCGCCCGTATACTGTGCTACCGTTTTGCGTATAATATTAATGACATTTTTCAATTCACCGATAATCCCACCGATTGAGAAAAGAATACACATTTCAGTTCAGTTTATGACTGAACTACTCGAAAAAACACTAATTTGTGATCTTTCCTCAACCGGTGGAGTCGTCGATGACTTTAAAAAAACTTGCGACTTTAATAATTCAATGGTGACTGCACCGATCGAGAAAAGCTTACAGGTCACAGTATTTTCGTGCTGTACAGTCATATACACTGAACTGATCCGTGTAATATTTTCTCAACCGGCGAAACAATTGATGAATTGAAAAATACCGTAGATTTTACGCAAAACGGCAGCCCTGCAAATATACACATAATGTGTATATTTTCGCCCACCGTGTTACAGTGTTGCACCCCCTCTCCTCGTCGCCATTTCACTCGACCAGACCACCGTCTGACAGCCACATTCACATAACCCATAAAAAATACCCTTCTCGCTCCCTTTCCTCTCGTCTTGTGCGATTATTTGGTCTTGATTGCTCGATTGCTCGCCGTCTTTATGACCAACTAGTTTGGAGCACAGTTGAATAAAATGGGTCTGAAATGCGGCTCCACCAAAGACTGGTGCGCAATGCGTCATGGGGCGAAGGACAAAGGCATACGAAAAGGCAAGACTTCGCGGAAGATTATCATCAGGATTTATTGATTTTTGAGTTAATTGCAAAGCGCGGAGGTTCAAAGATGTTATTTTATCTATAAAGATTCGACTCGACTTTCGGTACACTTTTCTTTTGCTTTGTGCATTTGACATTTGAAGACAACACGAAAAGAAACAAGTTGAGTCACTTTAACCCTTTCAAGCCTGAAAATAATTTTTGTTCACGAACGGTTTCTTGGCCATCATAGCTCATCTGGCAGTGGCGGCTCGTGCAATCTGGCAACCGTGCACTTTTGCCATTTAAACGTACGCAAAAAGATCGATACTAGGTGAGGCGCTACGCCTCACCAAGTAATCGATTATTTTACACAGTTTTAAATGGAGGGAATCCATTGTTGCCACATTGCACGAGCCGCCGCTGTCATCTGGTTACAATTTTCTCATATATAACAATACACATATTATATTTTCATTTTTTCCATAAGATGCTATGTTATTCAGATTGAAATGGACACCAGGTATAAAAGGGTTAAGCTTAAACTTTAAAAACTTAAAATTTGAAAACTGAATCTTCAATTCTTTCTCAATATGTGGCTCACTCAAAAAAAAGAGATTGAGTGAAATTTAATCAGGGGTTTTTGTTTTGCTTGTCTTCAAAAATCCCCATTTTATTCACTCATTTTTTTTCACTCAATTCCTTTTTTGAGTGAGCCACATAGCCAAAAAAGTGAAGGACTGGTTGCCAAATTTTGACAACACCAGAAGTGACTTATATCGTGTTATTTTCATGTACTTTTTATTTGTACCAGCAATTTTGGAAGAACTTTTGGTAAGGCCTTCGTACACACTTAAACGGTTTTGATCCAACTGCAGGATTACCAACGTGACACTTCCAAAATTTACCCATAAAAATGACTAAAACACGTCAAAAACGAGTTGTATTGGTTTTATTGACTGAAATTGGTAAACCGATGACACACCATCCATCGTCAAATAACTCCACAGTCGATTGACGAACAGAACATTGACTGAATATGCAACGGTTAGCTGTCCTACCGTTTGTGGTGCATTTCGACTCGTCGATTGCTTGTTTGATCATGCATGAACCTCTACATAAAAAAGAGTCTCTTGATGGAAATTTTTTTAGGGAATACCGACACGAAACTTATGTGTTTGAACTAGGAGTCGACCGCCTGAACGAATACAAAGGTTGGTACTTATAAAAATCCACTCTAAATAATTTATGCTATCTGATATAAAGTTTACATAAACTAACAAGTAAGTTTAATATTTTCAATAAAAGTTTAAAGTACAAATCAAGTTTGTATTTACATGACTTAATTATTCTATAAAAAAAAAAGTTTAAAAAAGAAATAATTCACGTAACATAAGAAAATTTATTTATAAAAGTTCGACGGTGGACAAGCAGTTGAGCAGTAGGATTTGCAGGCATTCAAGTCCGTCATTGGCGGATACAAGGGGGGGACAAAGGTGACGATTGCCCCCCATTAGGCCAAAATAGGGGATAAAGAGGGGGAGGGAAGGGGAAAGAAAGAGAGAAAAAAGGAAAAGGGGGTCTCCGGGGGGGGGGGCAAAAATCCCAAGTTCGCTCCCCCCGTTCGCGAGGGCTGGGATCCCCCAACGAAGTCCGTTCTCATATGTTCCTCTTCTTCTCTTTCCCCTCATCGATTATTATGTGTGGAGCCTGACTCACAGGAGTTCCAAGTATGATTCCAACTTCAATCATCATCTTTGGAACTCCTGTGTGTTATTGTTTCATTTTGATAAGTTTTCGACTCAAATGTCTGTTTCCGAACCTTTCTTAATCTTTTGTGAGGAATTGAGGATATTGAGACGTAAGGATTCAAACAGACGCCGTCAGTGTTTACTGTTTATTTGTTCATGAAGTTAGCTGTTATGACAGTCGGCCGTGTTTATTTGAATGTGCCGCGCTAATTTCGCGAAATATCGTGCACGTGGTGGAAAGATACAGGGGTGAATAGTGGCTAGTGTTTTTCGCAATTTTTGTTATTAATGACTTTTGGTGTTTTCTGATGCTGCTATTGTCTTTTTTACCGCTTTTTACATAAGAATTAATACTTTAAAACGCTCTAGCCGAAGTGTGCAACAGACCCATTTCAGACTACAGTGCGTCGTTCCCGTTTCCGTTCCTAAGCTTGCTGTGCGTCACAGATAGGTACCCCCAAAACGTTGCTAATAACAAAAGCATCAACATTCTTTTAAATTGATTCTTCCGGAAGAATAATATCAAGCAGGAGGAACTGGCCATACACGAGACGTGGCAATGATGTCTGCAAATCAACTGTTCAATCGAGCAAACTACTCCGAGCGAGCGCGCCGACACTTTATACGACTCTTCGTATACGTACAGCATTTCGCCCCCCCGTCCCCCCGCCCCCCCCCCCGCCCCCCGCCCCACGTAACCCATACCCCTTTTATGTGAAAGGTCCGCTAGGGGGCACTCACGATATAACCTCAACCCATGCACCTCAATTTGTTCCCTGTTAATTGTGGCCGCGCGCAATTGCTTCACGGAGCGGAACTTTTTATTGTATATACTTTTTCGCGAGATGATTGATCGCGGGAATAAAAAGCAAGCTCGCTTGCGGGTGTGCGAGTCTGAGTGTGAGTGTGCGTGTGTGTGTATGGAGAGGGAAAATAAGGTTCGTGCTGTGACAGAATTGTGGTTCCTGAATTGCGATGTTAAGACATCTCTTCCGTCTTCCGTATAAAGACTCGGGGAAATGTCGAGACTGAAGAATCGATACTTTTGCATGGGTTTAACTCATGTGAACTCAAAGTAAGGTGATTCTATGGCAAACTCCCGAAAATTTTAATCCAATAGATGGCGTCACTTGTCACTTGCTCCGAAAATATCCGTTTTTTGACGGTTTTCGGCTGTTTTCTCTGAAGAGACGAATAAGAGACGAAAAATCGGACTGTCAGCACCTGCTTAATTTTTTGCTTGATTTTTTGAGCCATAAACGGGCCAAATTGGTTCTAAAATAAAAGCGAAAGTATGCACAGAAAAAATCATGTGTGATTTGGAGTTGTATCAGTAAAGATTACTGGTTTCTATTTCACCTGTAATCTTTTCTGATACAACTCCAAATTACACATGATGTTTTCTTTGCATACTTTCGCCTTTATTTAAGAACCAATTTGGCCCGTTTATGGCTCAAAAAATCAAGCAAAAAATTAAGCAGGCCGACATTCTGATTTTTTGTCTCTTATTCGTCTGTCCAGAGAAAATAGCAGAAAACCGTCAAAAAACGGCTATTTTTGGAGCCAGGGACAAGTGACGCCATCTGTCGGATTAAAATTTTCGGGAGTTTGCCATAGAATCACCTTAAAGTAAGTAAGAACAGTAAGAAAAACATGGAAAGACAAAAGAGAAAAGGGGGTGGAAAACAAGAAGTGGAATGGGAAGGGGGGAGGGGGGTTATTATCTGATAGAGATTTCATCGCGCTTAGGAAACAAACCTTACCATCGTTATTTCTAATTGTCGTTTGTAAGAGTACTGTGCATGATCATTAAAATCTTCAACTCTCTTATGGAGTGCCCTCAAGGAGATCGATATGTTTACGCTTCAAAATACAGATCTATCTAAATGACATCTACTAGATGTCACACAACACTACATTTACCCAGTAGATATCTACTGGATTTCAAATTTGGATTATTTAGAATTAGAATCGTATTAGATCACCCAGTGGTAATTTTTTTTGCATATGGTACCAAGGAGCGGTCAAACATGACCCTAAACGGGCTCTCACGGTAGAGGCTTATTTTTTTTTCTTATTTTTTTTCACTTTAAGCATTTCAAGTAATTGAGCACAACCCTACTAAAAAAAATTAGCTTAAATGGGTGAGTCTGAACTTCATCTAGCGTTCACCTGAATTACTCGATGTAATGGAACTAAAGAGTGAAGATGGTATAAACATACTATTCCAACCCATTGAACAAATTAATCAAGTAATGGAGTTGCAAGCGCAATTTCAATGTTTTCCTTCATCTTTGAAACATCCGCGAATTTCCAAAATCATTAAGTACGCAAGTCAACTTCGCTGCCAAAGAAACTCAGCTATATTAAAAGAAGTGCGATGCTATCGGAAAACTATTTTCACAAATAATAATAGCTCAGAAGAAATCCTTTAAACAATTTTGAGTTTCAAAATGTACGGAGCTTGATTTTTTAGTTATGGCTTGGTTTAGTTAGAAGCTAGACAGATTAATTTATAACCCCCTCCCCCTCTTAAAATTTTACCATATATAGAGTCATTATATGTAAAAAAGCTTATTTTCCTGAATAACACGGTTTTTTCTCTGCATATATGGTGGAGCCGAGGAAAGTTAGCGGCATGCAAGTTGAAAAAAAAAAAAAAATATTAAAACGTATACAGAAAATACGCTTCAAAACAATGCTATTTTTAGATCAGTTGCCTCTACAAAAGCAAATCTTTTTCAGCTGCATGCCGAGTAATTTCGACTCTTAAACAACGTAGTCAAGTGTCGGGTCTTTTTTATCTAGTTTGTAGTCAGGACAGTTTTTTCGAAGCAACCAGTCAAACCGATTAATAAACCAGTAAAGAGATTTCTTTAGTCTCGGATCAAATAAATTGGAGGGGCAAGAGAAATTTTGCCTCGTATATGTTAAACTTTTCTATGAATAAATATTTTCTATGAATAAATTTATAGTTAAGGTGTCGCTCTCTCGGCTCTCTTTTAGATGAGTGTTTTTTTCAAGTACAGTATACGAGTAAGTACGATTGTGGCGGCTCGTGGTAATTGGCAACTCTGTTTTTTGCCATTCGAAACTGTACAAAAGTATCGATTTCTCTCGTAAATTCCCTGAAGATCGATTATGTTAAGTAAGTTTAAATGGAGAGATTTTGTTTGTTTCTACATTTCATGAACAGCCATTGACGCACAGTGTACACATAAAGCAGTCGAGGCGTTAAAACGAGCGAAGTTGCATTATTCTCCATTTAAACCTACGTTAAAGATCGAATCATTAAGCGAGTGGTATAATATCCTCGAATTCGACCTTTCTTATGAGTTTCAGTGGCAAAAATGCAACGCTACAAGCAGTGACGTCGCATGCGATTTGGCAACAGTGAATTCTATCCATTTGAACTCATGTAAAAGATCGAATTCAGGGGGTGCACAGTGCACAAGAAAAATTCGATATATTTAATGAGTTTGGATGGAGCAGTTGCATTGTTGCCAGATGGCACGTGATGCTACTGGCTACAAGATTCCACGCTACACCGCTGAAATAGAAATAGAAAGAGAGCGAGTATACGGGTATTAGTAAGCACAGTTTGTGGTTCGAGACACTACCACTGCCGCCACTTAGCCACCGATATACTATTCTTCACCTCATTCATGAAATGCTTCGTCCGTAATTAGGTCAAACGGATAAGGTTTCTTGGAAGTAAATAGATATTTGTTTTCTTTTTTTTTTCTCCTCAAAACACAAGCTGCGAAAAACACACCCTTCGACGATCGATTGACAGAATGACACAAGAGACGCGATTTGAATAGTGTACGACCAGTGACGTCGCGTGCCATCTGGCAACAATGCAACCGCTCCATTTAAACTCATTAAATATATCGAATTTTCTTTGTGCACTGTGCACCCCCTGAATTCGATATTTTACATGAGTATAAATCGATAGAATACATTGTTGCCAAATTGCAAGCGACGCCACTGTGTACGACAGAGGCGGATCGTGCAATGTGGCAACAACGGATCCTTTCCATTTAAAACTATGTAAAATAATCGATCTTCAGGGAGATTCAATGAGAAATCGATACTTTTTTTTAATAGGTTTTACGTTTACACCCAATAATTCTTTCCTTATTATGCTGGTTGAAAATTTCCGGGAAAATTTTATTGTTCAATTTTTCGGATGAGCTGAGGTGTTTAGCGTGCTCGTTGGAAAAGCGAACTGTTGATTCTTTTGAATAGGTTCAAATCGCAAAAACCATGGTTGCCAAATGGCACAAGCCGCCATCGGTATACGACTGTACAAATGGTGCGTTGGAAATAGACTGAATTAATTTGTTTTGGTTGCTGAAAAGGCTCTACGTTAATGTTCTAAAATTTAGTTCGCGATTCAAAACTCAATAATTACCCATTATTTTTCTTGATATTAGTATAAAAAGAAAGAAAAAAAAAAAAACAAGCAGGGAAAATTCCAACACGCAGGTGTTGGAAAAGCGTGCCACTAAAGTCTGAACAGCTTTAATGCTTTTGCTAGCAATGATAATAATTAGACAGCATTCAACATGGAGCTGATCTCGAGAAAATTGAGTCCAAAGTTGAAGAGCTAGCATTTAAACAAAAAACTTGGAATTACTTACGTTTTGATTTCATTCAACTACCGTGTTGTGTTTTTGCATTTCAACACCGGAAAAGTGGAATTTACTATGTAGGAAAGGTACTTAATTTTTAGCGTTTAAAGTGACTTGGTTCCTTTCTACTTTTTTTGGCATAATCACGAAAAACGAAACTCTAAGAGAAACCAAACGGCAGAGTTGGTTTACACTGTTGATTATTTTAAAATCCGTTAATCCGGACTTAAGTCCGTTCCCAATTCTATAAAAGGAACCAAGTCGGAGTTGGTTCCTTACGTGACTCGGATTAAGGTTTAACCTAATCAGAAAAAGGAACCAAGTTCTCATTTTATTTCATCATATGGACAATGACATCAATGAGGCTCACCAGCTCACTTTTACCTGGAATTTTGACGGAAAATAGTTGTTATTATAGAAGAAACACTTGCTGCTTCGAGATTCAGTATTGCTAGCTCTATCAATCAATAACTCAATTTTATCAAAAATGTCAAACGGTTCTTTTGTGACAAGTGCTGTCCAATTGAGCTTGTTTGGTGAAAAATTATGAAAAAAATAAATTTAGATCAGATGTATCAATAAGGAGATGAGTCAAAGGCGTTGTTTTTTTGTGTTTGTTTTTTGTTTCTTGTTTTTTGTTTTCAAAACTTTGGAGGGCTCTAGCTCAGAAGAGACAATTTGCAGCACATACTCACGTAGGAAAATAAAGTCTTATATATATGTATGTATATATATATATATATATATATATATAAAATTATATATATATATATATATATATATATAAAAATATATATATATATATATATTATATATATATAATATATATATATAAAATATATATATATATATATATATATATATATGTGTGTGTGTGTATTTTGACCCCAAAAATACACTCTATAAGTTTGGCACTTAAGTTGTGAAACACCCTGTTCTTGATATTTTGCTCCCCCTGAGCCCCCCGCCCCCTTCACAAAAGACAACATCTTGACCACGCACATTTTTAAAATCACAGTTTGACTGTAGAGATATTTTCTCCCCCCCCCCCTTAACGAAAAAGGGGGAAATGGGTCACCTATCTCTGATGTTCGTCGTGCGCGTCCACAAATTGTTCGGCTTTACGACTGTTATTTTGGCTTTCTCTATAATGCGTTTTTTGGGTTTATTAATGGATTTTATGACAATTTGATGCTGCCAATGTAATTTTCAGACAATTTTACATCAGAATCAAAACTCTATAGCACTGTAGCAAAAGTTTGCAACAAACCCATTGAAAGCTGAAAAGAGAAAATTATTTGATAAGGCTCGATCTTTTTTACCCACATAAAGTATCTTATCTTACTATAATATAAAAATCTAACAAATAGCTGACCGAAAACTCGATTTTTTCCCATTTCTCTCAAAACCTTCGATTTTTTCATTTTCTGGCATTTTTGTGTGTGCGCCCGGAAGTGCCGTGACTAATTGCTGACGTGGCGACGGGGGGTAAATGAGCCGAGTTGTACGGGAGAGCCAGAGCCTCCCCACTCCTCCGCTCCGCCCAGCCCGATAAGCCGGGTGATCCCTTGAATCTACCCCCCATCCCGCAGTCTTCGAACTGGTCACTTCTCTTTTTCTTTGCGTAACTGACCTATCTCCCCTAATCTTTTCTCAATTTTATTTAGTGGTAAAAGGCGGCGCGCAGCGCCGAATTGTAGGCGCGAAGCGCCTCCGGGGAACGGGCCGCGGAGCGGCAAGGGGGCGAAGCCCCCTAGTAGACAATAGATATTTCTATATCCCCCCACCTTTTAAACGGCTTGTTCAGGGATCGAAAATGAGGTTGCGTTCTTTTGAAGTCAAAAAGTGTCATATTCGGAAAAGCCGTGATTCTAAATAATAAACAGTTTTTTTTTATCTTTTTTTTCCGTTTTAGGTGCTGTCAGCACTTATTGCGATTGTCACGATGTAGATACGTAATATGCATAAATGGAACACTTGCGAATTCATGAAACAATAATCCTTTAATATACAGAACTAACCATTTCAAGTGCCCTTTACACATCAAGCATTCTAGGGGTATAGATTAGTAGGTGTGGAGGTTTAAGACGTTTGTGGATTTTAATTTCCCCTCCCCCCATTTATTTTCTTGAAAAGTATCGAAAGTTTACAGTTAAAACTATGCCATTATTCACTATAACGCATTTTCATATTATTTTTTTTTTTCTGTTGCCGTCGGTCAATATCATTTTTCGTGTTGGAAAAGCAAAGTTCCATATGGACCTATAGTTTCCAAAATTTGAAGAAGCTTCCAGTGAAAAATACTGTACACGCAACGAACTTTTTAGGATAGGTAAATAAGTTATTCCAGAGTCAATTCCATAGCCGCAGCGAGGAAGCTGTCCAGGGGTGGAAGACACGTGACAGCCCCTCTCGCTTTTTAGAGCAATTAATGCGAATTTTACCCCTCTGGCTCCCTGTCTTCGGTTGTAAGTGGAAATGTCCAATGAAAACTGTCCAACTACAGGAACGTCCAATGTAAAAATGTCCAATCATAAAATGTCCATGAAATTTGGTCCATGAGCAAATTTGTCCAGTACCCAATAATGTCCTATGTAAGAAATGTCCACCTGAAGAAAAGTTTTAAAACGTTGTTGTCCGGTATGTGAAAAAAACCAGGCATAGAAACGGAAAGTTAGGTTGGGGTGGGTTAGGATACGTAGTAGTAACGAACAGGAACTTACATGCTTAGATGTAAACGGTTTGTAAATTTTTCCGGAAACTTATTTATACTTCCAAAGGTTGCCATGGTAGTTCTTCAGAAAACATATGAGACTTCAACAATGAGTTTTCATGAATGTTTGCACTTGCTTGATTCATACCAGAGGGCGCAAAGTTGGAGTTTATGGTCTCGCGCTTATGAAAGGCAGTGGGTTGTATGCAGTTTTTGGGGTTTTTCGGTTGGGGGGGGGAGAGGAGCCTTCTGATGTGGCCCCTAATAAGTCGAGCAAAAAAAAAATGTCGGATTTTCGATTTTTTTTTTTTTTTTTTTTGTTTGCTCAAATTACCAGGAGTCTCATCAGGAGCCCCCCCCCCACTGATAACATCGACAGATAGGCCCAAAAACGCATATAAATGCCCGAAAAATCCCAAAGACTGCATAATCCACTGCCGCCCATGAGCGGATATTGCTTGATTGCATGGTTAGGTAATAGTTCAAATTGGACCTAGTTCAGATTTCCAACCGATGGCGGGGACTTTTTTTAAGGCGGGAATTTCTTACATAGGACATTATTGGGTACTGGACATTTTATTCATGGACCAAATTTCATGGACATTTTTACATTGGACGTTCCTGTAGTTGGACCTTTTGTCATTGGACATTTCCACTTTCTACCCTGTGTTCTGGATTTTAAACACCTATTTTTCAACAAAACGCCCAAAATGTCCTCAAAAATCCCTTGATTCCATCGACGCTCATTGAGGGGCTTTCAATTTGCCGATCCCCCAGAATTTCAAATGTTTCCGATGCAAAGACCTGTTTAGTGTGACGTCATGAAAAAAAATTGGGTTTCCCAAAACAAAGGCTCCGTCTCACTCAATCTCGGGGGTTTCCCATACGAAACACGGTCCAAATTTTCAAATACAAGTGCTAGTAAACAACACGTTCTTTACGCCAGTTGTGTTTATCACACCATTGGGTTCCACGTCCCTTCTAAAAATTTCCGATTGTTTCAAAAAATTTTCCGATTAAATAAATATTCCTGCGCTTTATTTCCCATAGAAATAATCGAAATTCCATAGAGACAATCGAAATTCGTGTAGATTCAAGCACGCTGATTATAGCAACGATAGGTCTTATGATTGAAATAAGGCGAAACACATCTATGGTTCTATTCTTACAGTTTTAACACCCACTTTTTTCTCAGTGATAAAATATGAGAACGCTACACAAACTTTCTGTAACATCGCGCATCAATGCACAATCACAGTCATATCGAAGAAAGTCCTATGTTTTGTCCTTGTCACACTCACAGTTTTTTAAGAGCACAACATTCTAGGATATAGGCTCATCAGCACCATCACGGCAAGTGTTATACCTCGAACAATAGCTTCGATACGCAGAGAAGTTGGAATGATTGAGTGTCATGGCGGTGATACTCCCATAAGAGACCGTGAGTAAGACAAGGACAAAACGTAGAACATCTTTCGGTATAACTGTGATTGTAAATTCGCTTGTGATCTTTTAGGAATTATGTTACAGTGAAAAGATACTTTAAGGCAAGTGGAATCTAATGGTGCAAAAAAATTTGAGAAAACTGTAGGTTAACTAGCATGAATTTGCGTTCGAAAATTTGGATCTGGTAAATCCACGAGAGTGAGCGAGATAGAGCATTTGTTTGGAACCAATTCTGATCGTGACGTCATCACTAAACAGGCCTACTTAAGGATATGAATGAGCCTCTCTCTTTTCTATACCCCACCCGCTGTTCATCAATACCTCGTCGCTTCTTTTCGATGTACCCTCGTCAAACAAATTTTGACACTTTTACGAACGCTTAATGCACCGTGAAGAAATCTTGGGACCGGTGGAGCCCAAAGGCGAGGGGCAAAGAGGGTTTCTGTGAAGGATGTCTCCACCCCCCTCCTGCCTTGGAATTTTGACTCATAGGTTGGCACAAATGACTTAGGTTGCTGGACCTGTATGGAATTCTCGTTTAAAGGAATTCGACTTTGACGCTTAATAACTTATTGAAATTAACAGGAATACCAAAACTTTTACAATTTTAAGAAAATAGACGCTGAGACCTCCTGGATTGCAGCAATAAATTAACGATTAATGAAACCAGTTTTAAGAAAATACGGTTTTAATTTTTCAAACCTTCCCGCCAAAGTTTTGCCATAAGCAAGGCATTGAACCTATATATTAGATATGAAAATGAAAACAAGAAGCGTACCGTATATATACGGCACGCTTAAAAAAAAAAAAAAAAACGTTCATGTTGCCAGATCAGCAGGGACGGATTTATCATTACGCAAAATACGCAAGTGCGTAGGACCTCACTTCACGAAGGGAGGGAAAAGAGAAGAAAACGAGAAAAGCAAAGAGAGAAAAAGAGATCAAAAGAGAAACAGAGAGAGAGAAACAGAGGAAATTAGAAAAAATAAAAATAAAAAAGGCAATAAGATAAAATAATAACAACTTTGCTGGAAAAAAAACAATTTAAAATTGAGTTTCAATGCCTTCTGTTTGAAAACAAAAAATAGGGTGAGAACCCCCCCCCCCCATCTTTCTGGTGGATGCCCTTGGACCCCCAGGCATCCAACCCTTTTTTGGAGCCTCAAATTCAAAATTGCGCTGGGCCTTAAGAGATGTAAATCCACCCCTGCAGATCAGGTTTGTTTATACTTCTTTCAAGTGGTAAATTTTCGTTGATAAAACAATAAGTTATGTAAAAACTGGTGGGTTTTAACAACATATACCTATGCAATGGGTCTGTTGCTCACTTCGGCTAGAGCGTTTTAAAGTATCAATTCTTATGTAAAAAGCTGTAAAAATAACAATGGCAGCACCAGAGAACACCAAAATTCATTAATAAACTCACATGTGAGTTTATTAATGAATAACACACGAGAGTTCCAAGTATGATTCCAACTTCAATCATCATCTTTGGAACTCCTGTGTGTTCTTGTTTCATTTTGATAAGTTTTCGACACAAATGTCGGTTTCCGTACCTTTCTTAATCTTTTGTGAGGATCTTATATTATATTTTGTAAGAATAAAGCTAAGTTCCCGGAGAACCGTTGCACCGTTCGGGAGGGGCCTGGTACCGTTCGATCGGGATCGGCTCCAATGCTTCGGGAAAATTATAAGTTTTTCCTTACGGGCCCCGCGTCCCTTTTTAAAATGCTAAAAACTTTTCTCTAAAAAAGTTGTGCGAGTGCGAAAAGGATGCGAATCAGTTCGTTTTGCAAGGGTGAGAGAGAGAAGCGAGATTTTGTAGTCCTTTTTTAAATGCATACGTGCGGAAGAGCATACGATTTTTTACGCGTGTGAGCGAGAAACGTGATGCTCTGACAATTTTTTTTTTTTTAATTCGATCGCACGATTTGACGTTACCATGGCGATGTTCATCATATGTTTTACTCGAGGGAAGAACCGTTCGGGTAGACGCATTTTAATAGCGACTTAATGATATCGATGTATAGCTTCGACTTTTTATCCATGTATTTTCGTGGATATACTCAATAGGACAGTCACAGTGCTGCAAGCTGTGTCGAGAAATATACAGTCACTTCAGACTTAATAAAAAAATTGTATCTTTTATGTTAAATATACGACAGCACTGTACAGTCTTCGATTAATGATGGCTTGACGCGGTTGCTGTATCGCTTCGTGATGTATAGAGCTTCGATATTTATCATATGTTTCATACGCAAATTTACAGAATAGTATAATCAACGAGTGATGACTTGATGAGATCGGTACATTGATTCGATACCTCGAATATAACCCTGCAAATTTGAGCTAGGTTTCGAGAATTTATAAAGAAACTAAATGATTGGGGACATTAGGGTTAATATTGATAAGTTGAGACGGTGGTTATATTTTTCTTATTAATAATAAACTGTCAAATATTACTGAGTTAAGTAAATAATTGGCTTCCTGTTGTAAATGCGTTGTTTACTTTAAATGTGCAAGTGATTCATCCAAGAATACTACTTACTAACGAACCAAGAATATGGTTGCAGATTTTTCATTTTTAAGTTGGCGATTTGAGTTGTTTTCGTTTCAGTTCGCGTTTTGGCAAGGTTATAATGTTTGTAAGGTCTGTTTTTTCCGATTTAAAAAAAAAAAAAAAAAAAAATTTCGATAGATCTCTTGAGCCTTGAGTATGTAGTTTTTATGGTTCATTTGATCATATACCTATTATTTTTTAATCTGTGCAGTAATATTAGTGGGCCAGTACGACGTTTATTTCGAAATAGACGGTTCTTTTAGTGATGACTTGGTGATGACGTCATCCGGTGATGAGCGTTCCAAACAAAGACAAACTGTCTTTCTTGCTCTCACGTAACCCCCATTTTGTACTGCTATACTATAATTTTTAAAAAAAAACTGTGTTTAGAGACATCATTTGTGAAATATTTTTTGGCAGAAATGCATTCCTCAATTTTAATGCGATTTTGCTATTAACATGCCGTAATACGAGGCCATGTGTATACGAATCAGGACACTAGAAAGCAGTGGCGGCTCGCCAGGTGAGGCAAGTGAGGCGACAGGGATCCATCACCTCACATTTTTTTAAGTTTGAGAAAGAAAAAAAAATTAAAAAAAAAAAACATACAGAGGTTTAAATAATTATTATTCCATCGTCCTTTCTTTCAATAGTCCAAAAAGTATGAATGGAACATAAAATTATCAAAAAAGTTCATGTGAAGAGGATTTCAAAAAAAATCCTGTACACCTCTCATTTTCGTCGCCTCACCTCCACGAGCCGCCAGTGCTATAGAAAGAGGTGGGTATACACGGGATTGGAGGTCGCACGGGAGAGTGGGTGAGATAGAGTTTGAAACGCTATGCGAGTTTTGTCACAACCGATTGCGACCGATGAGTGCATTTATTGATGTAATTTTTGCCTAACCGTTTACTTCACACTAAAACTCTATGGTGAACTTGAGATGCCCTTAGATGCTGAAACTGGGTCCAATAGACCCGTCGCGTCGCACGCTAAAATCGGCTGCCAGCAGTTGTTCACTGGTCATACTAACTTCAGCTTCGTGAAGTGGTCTGGAACAACTCTAAAAAGTAGGAATTTCATCATTGGGGGGGGGGGGGGAGGCGACTATTTAAAAGCGCCAATTCCCAAAAAAGATAAGCCAAAAGCTCTAAAACGTACACCAAATGCGCCAAGGAATTTTTGAAAAAGTAGCCAAAAAACGGCAATTTGCTGCGAAATCGATAGTCAAAAAGCGCTGAAAGAACGACCCCAAATAATAGGGGGTGTATAATGTGTATATGACCCCACGTCCAATAAGCTTAAAAAATTAAAATCTTAGATGAAGTTTGCTTGAATTTTCGAGCCAACCTATTTCAAAAAAATTTTTGTCGTTAATAAAGGGCTGTTTGAAAAAGGCATACTTTTCCCGCGCTAAGTTTCTCTTCCACTCTTCCGTAGATTTTTTATTTACTGAAATGCAATGTCTTATACTCTTACATGTCAGTTCAACGAAAGGTTATTGTAGGTGTGCGATCTCGGTCATGCGTATTTGTTCGCTTATCCCGAACTTCTCATTTTATTGTGAATGCATCAGGTTTCTCACTCTCGCGCTGTCTCTCTCTCTCCCTTCCTTCTTTTCTCTGTACAGTTCTAAATCGTGTAATCCACATGCGCTAATATGACGCATTCTAATGCGCCATTCTAGGGGTTTCGGCGTCTCCATGAGCGTCAAAAAAAATTGGCGGTTTTGGATCGGGCCCTCTTGAGAACGACTACCCCCAAAATGTTTAAGTTTCATGTAAGGGGGTGGGGGCGGGGGTTATGCTATTTATGCCCTTCCAAATGATGACTCCTGTTTTCTAAACCTTCAGTGTACATGAGAAAATACCACTGTAGTGTAGTATTTCAGGAATAATAGAGTAAGTTTTTAGATTTCGTTCTTCGGAGCAAGATTAGATGGGCGAATAGCAAACGCAGTTAGGGAGTGGATGATATCGAGTCAAAGTCTAGCTTGAATAAACAAAAATCACGCGAAACGGAATGATGCTTGGCCGCGAAGCGGCCACCGGCCACTAGTTTGAAGATATTGAGACGTAAGAATTCAAACAGACGCCGTCCGTGTTTACTGTTTATTTGTTTATGAAGTCAGCTGTGATGACAGTCGGCCGTGTTTATTTGAAGGTGCCGCGCTAATTTCGCGAAATATCGTGCACATGGTGGAAAGATACAGGGGTGAATAGTGTCTAGTGTTTTTCGCAATTTGTGAGTTTATTAAGGAATTTTTGTGTTTCCTGATGCTGCCGTTGTCATTTTTACAGCTTTTTACATAAGAATTGATATTTTAAAATGCTCTAGCCGAAGTGTGCAATAAACTCAATAACGCACGTTTCACAAGTTTCCAATATCAGCCGCAATAAAAATGTGTATCTTCATTTTTTTGCACTCGATTTGGGTTTTTTTCGACTATAGGATGTTCTGGCGTTTAGAATCACGGAGGCACCGAATCATGCCATGCGCAACTAACTTGTAAATAAAGGATCATACAAGTCCAAGTAATCAATATAACCTCTTAGGAAAATGAGCCATATTTACGAGAGTAGTTTGAGTTAAAATAAAAAATAAACACGTTTACGTTTACCAAATCTTGAGTATTTTTAAAGTAAACAGCTGAGAATAGTAAGCATTTAGAGTCAATAATGGATTCATTCTTTATCGATCATTATTTTTTATCGATCAAACGAACTGGAAACTCTCTGCTCCACATATACTTTTCATCCTCTTTTACACCCTATTTTTCGTACCTTAATATGCTCGTTGACAATTTCCGGCTCAATTTTACTGCTCAGTTTTTCGGATAAGCTGAGGAGCTCAGCGTGCTTGTGGAAGTTCAAACTTTCGATTCAGAGCTGAGTGCTTTAACGATGCGCAGCGTTGCCGAAGTGATGGATAAGTGTGCACATTTCAGAAGTAGCAATGGTACTAACTTTCTATTGGAACATCGTAATCGTCGCATACTATCACAATATTTTGCGTCATTCGTACAAGAATCTTCTGTTAATTATACTTTAGCTATTCCAATTAGAGCTGCCATCCGTCCTCGTCTTTATAAGTATCTGACCGGCGGCGGCGGTGCGGCATCCGACGGGAGTTCAGAAAATTGAGGAAATGTCCAGCTTTCTCATTTTCTAACTTTTCCTGCAGGCGACTGAGAAGTTAATTCTTGACTTCTTGAGAAAAATCCAGCTCAAATTACGATGATCACATTAACAAAAAATTACGAAATTCACTCACAGACTCACAATTTAACTGCGGCATTACTCGATATAAGGTTTAAAGTCATTTTGTGAGTGGATTTCATGATTTTTTAGTACTTATACTCATCGTCATTTTCACTGGTTTTTAAGCAACAGCAAAAGTTAGAAAAAGCCCTGTTATGGAAAATCAGTGCATGACTAGACATGTTTTTATATTTAATAGCTCATACTCATTGGTGGATACAGGGAATTGTCTTTCTCTCTTTCCTTCCATTTGAACTTATGCGTTAGAAAAGGATAGCAAAGGCGGCTCGTAAGTCCGTTTTCCCATTTAAAATTACATTGGTGGTGCCCCGAAAGAGCAGAGGGGATGTTTTGAGAGCCCTGCGCCATGTCAGCGCTTAAGAGCCCACCAAAACAACGGGTTTGCTCGTAAGTCTGTTTTCCCATTTAAAATAACATTGACGGTATCCCTGAAAATCAGAGGGGACGTTTTGAGAGCCCTGAGCCTTCACAGAAAAAAATTCACGGGTACGGTTACTATGAAAAGCGGGCGCGGGAACCGTGAATCACGGGTAATAGTTGGACGCCGTCCAGACACGGTTACGACACCCGTGAATGTACGGTTCAGAGCGAAACCGTACATTCACGGGCGCCTGAACCGTACATTCACGGGCGCCGCCGCGCCGTGGCTGAAAAAGGTAAGATGGTCCATCCGGGATTCGATCCCGCAACCTTCCGTTTCGCAGTCCGGTGTCTTATCCACTACACCGCGCCGACCGCATGGCGAGAGGCGACGAAACTCCAGTACATAAAGTAGCAGATGTTGCGAGGTGGTGATCGCGCCGAAGCACTCGAGTAACCGTGATTCACGGGTTGTGCCACCGTGAAGTTACGGGTGTCACGACCATAATTATCACGGGCACTCCGACCGTGATTTTCTGGCTATGGCACCTGTGAACCACGGCTACCCTAGCTGTCTTTTCACGGTTAGTACATGAACCGGCGTGGATGGTTGTCACACCCATACAGTTTTTTTTTCCGTGTTGTCAGCGATTAAAAGCCCACCAAAACGACTGGTCAGCTCGTAAATCCGATTCCCATTTAAAATTAAATTGGTGGTGCCCCGGAAGGGAGGATGGGACGTTTTGAGAGCCCTGTGCCTTGTCAGCGATAAAAAGCCAACACAAACGACATATCTGCTCGTAAGTCCGTTTTACCATTGAAAATTACATTGGCGGTGCCCCGGAAGAGCAGAGGGGACGTTTTGAGAGCTCGGTGCCTTGTTAGCGATTAAAAACCCACCAATACGACAAGGGGCCATCACGTGACTTTGGCCCCCTCTTCTGTCTTTTTCTAACGCTCGTTTTCAAATGGGAGGAGAGAGAGAGAGACAATTCCATGTATCCGCCCATTCTCATACTGCATCTCAACGGAAAAGGTAACTGGGTCACTCACCTTTCTGTATGATCGTCAACCTTGAGTTGAGAAACGACTATTCAACGTTTTATCAATGATTTTCGACTGTTGAATGAGTCGTTTTCGGTGTTTCGTTACGACCCATCATTGATAAAAATCTGAAACACAAAAAAGTCAAGCATAATTGAAACACTTCCTTTTAGTGAGATTTGTAAAAAGTACTTAAATTAAATTAATTTCATGTCGATGATTTATGGGTAAAAAACCACTATCTCATTTCCACAAATAATATGGGTCTGGGGGCAGGTTACTTCATCGATGAACCTATCGTTTAAACCGTCTGTGAAGCCATCGGTTCAAAATTAATTGGTTTAAAACTTGGCTGTTGTTGCTAAGGTTCGAACTATATCTTTAAAGTGCCCGTTTTTTAAAGTCATTTGATGAATATTGAATAGCCTTCAAATAGCACTCGACTGTTACTATAGAATCAGCCAAGTTTTACAACTTTGGACCAAAAGCATCTCTCATAGATGGTTTAAAGGATCGGTTTATCGATGAAGTAAATGATCAGCCCTCTAAAGTTTGATGAGCCAAATTGTCGCTTTTCATTTAAATTTTGGCCCATTCTTTCAACCGCGAGGCAACGATCAGACCTTTTCTTTTTTGAACTATCGAATCGATTGTTATACATTGAATCAAATGGAAGTATCATTGACAAATTGCACGAGCTGACACTGGTTTCTCTTGAAATTCTTGGAACAAATCCCCTGAATATGACGTCACGTTGTCATGGTCGCCCTCGACATGAAATTCCCAGAACTGCTTAGTAAAGCGCACCCTTGACATTATTTTAACTCCCCCGTGAACAAGTTTTGACACGAGTATAATATCATGGGCAGATCCAGCAAATCGGCAAGCATGAATTCATCCCATTTGAACATATGAGAAAAAATCGATTCTTGAGGGGGCCATGGCCCTTCTACTAATCGATTGTTTCTCATGCATTCAAATGGGAATGATACACATAGCTACCAGATTGTGCTGGATCCGCCTTTGGAATATGTACCCACGAACCACGTCTTACACGTGTTGAATGGTATATCGTGCATTGCGTATTGCATACCCTGCAGGCTGATTCTCCCTATTTGGACGAGACGTGACGAGATAGGAAGAAACGATGAATCCTATTGGTTTAAATGGCGTCACGTGACAGATTTGAAGTCATTGAGGCGCGGAAAGAGCGAGATCAGAGTCATGCTTTTGAAATGAATGACTCTGATCTCACTCTTTCCGCGCCTCAATGACTTCAAATCTGTCATGTGACGCCATTTAAACCAATAGGTTTCATCGTTTCTTCCTATCTCGTCTCGTCTCGTCCAAATAGGGAGAATCAGCCTGCTGGTTAGGTATCTTTGTCCGCGCTAGTACGTTAAAGGTGATCGTCATATGTCATCAGTCTTCCTTCTATAAAAACTTATGGTACTTTCGTGTAACGAGCGTAACGGATATACACTCTATTTATGTGATGTTTGGTGTTAAAGGGGCTCTGTGGGGGGCTTTGGGGGCTCAAAAAAGGGAAAATAAAGGGTCGTGCAGCCTTAAGTATCTCTTATTTATACAAAAAAGGGCTGCAATAGAAGTGAGGAGCAAATAAAGATAAAAAAAAAGTCATCGGATTTTTCAACCCTCCTCCCTCTTCCCACCACGTTTGAACCCACGGAGTGCCGCCGCGCCGCGACACTGTTTGGCGTGTGACAGTCTGTTTTTCCGCTGAAATTGGAGCGTATATTCGTCAAAATTCGAAATACATTTGCATGAATCTAAAGTCTGAAGCAGTCTGAGTGACGACGGAATAAACCGAATAGAACGATAAATACGTTGTCAGCAAAAACGGCATTCAATGTTCAATTGCTCGTTGAGCGCCGAAAAGCGAATAAATTATTCATAAAATCGCGCGCCCGGAGATTATTTATTTCATTTCGCTGGCAACATTTATCGGCCACTTAGTTGTTGCTGAATTCAGAATGGTTTGACTATTAAAATATATAGCAGGCAATGCTGTCAGAGTTCAAGCGAAATTTCAACTGACAGCTTTCAAGCTTGACATTGCTTTAAGTGAAGAAAAAAGAAATAGGCGAATTTTACCTTTCCTCGGCATTTGTTTTTCGTTGATTTTTTTTTTCTTAAATTTAATTATTTTCGTACTGCAAAGTTTGGCAATCAAAATATTGAGAAGATCATAAAGAACGACAAAAATTAATGATTACTGTCCGAACTGACATATTTTAAAACTATTTTATTCATCCTATATTTTTAAATTATCAACTTTTTGGGTGGTATACATGCCTGACCTGACCTCTTCCTCTGCCAGTCTCCATGAAAATGAATGGATATTGGAGAACAAAAAGAAAATAGATTTAAAATGTGACGGGTGGGACATCCAACCTGGAAGGACCCGTCAGCTCTGAGAACTTTATAACGCAGTTCACATTAAAAAAAAAAAAAACAAAAAAAAAACAAAAAAACAAAAACAAAAAAAAACTTTTTTCCAAGTATAGATAGATACACGAAAGTTCTAAATATTTACTGATTGAAATACATGTTAATTGGTGGCGCTGAAGGGAGACAAGCGCGGGTCAAAACTGTTGGCTTGGATCGCATAACCTGCGGGGGCTGATTCTGCTCTATTGGACGAGACGAGATAGCGAGAATCGACCAATCCCATTGGTTTAAATGGCGTCACGTGACGGATTTTGAGTCATTTGAGGGACTTGGAGTCATTTTATCTGAAATGAACGACTCAAATGCCTTCGAATTTTGTCACGTTTAAGCCGATGGGAATGATCGATTGCTATCTCGTCTCGTCTCGACCAAAAGAGCAGAATCGGCCCCCTTGAGAGAACTGAACTAAATTTACAAACTATCAAGAACATAAAAAAGAAATGAAACAGCAGACAATTTTATTAGAGCAAGAGGTCAAAGAAAAGCAAAGAAGAATCCTTAAATTCTCGATCTGGACAATTGAATTTGAACAAAATTAATTAACAAGTGGTTTGATTGTTTCGTACGATCTAGAGTCCCTTGATGAAAATTTTGTTTGAAAACACCGACAGGACGTTCGTGAATTTGCAAATAATTGACCATCTGAACGATTTCGAAGAGTGGAACAGCTGTTTTTGTCCGGCATTCCGGTCATGGGCGGATACAGGAATTTGCCTTTCTCTCTCTCCTCTCATTTGAAAACGTGCCTTGGAAAAGGACAGAAGAGTGGGTCAAAGTCACGTGATGACCCCCTCTGCTGTCCTTTTCTAACACATGAGTTCAAGTGGAGGGAAAGAGAGGAATACAATTCCCTGTATCCACCCTTGATTCCGGTCCGTTCCTCTATACGTTCTCCTTCTCTTCTCCCTTCTCTTGGACTCTTTTGAATGGAGCCTTCGATGTCTTCGAATCCTGCTCGTCTTCGTAAAAGCTGGAAACCCAACGACCAATCAGAAATCGTTGAGCTCGGGTCGGTACTCCCTTTGCAAACCCATGAAAATACTCTTATTTGTTCACGCCTTCCAAGAGCGCCTTCAATCTGGAGGTATAGGCAAAACGAATGCGGGAGTGCAGGAATAGTTAACTATCCAACGCGCCGTGCAGTTTTCAGAATCACTGCTCGCCAGCATTTTTCACGTCGCGTAAACTGTTCTGAGGATGAGCGGGAAATTTAAAATCCAGAATATATGTAGATTGGATTATAGATGCTCTTTTTAAACGTGAAACCGAGATTTGTTGGTCGATCGGTTTACATAGACTAGATCTAGAGTCCCTTGATGAAAATTTTGTTTGAAAACACCGACAGGACGTTCGTGAATTTGCAAATAATTGACCATCTGAACGATTTCGAAGAGTGGAACAGCTGTTTTTGTCCGGCATTCCGGTCATGGGCGGATACAGGAATTTGCCTTTCTCTCTCTCCTCTCATTTGAAAACGTGCCTTGTAAAAGGACAGAAGAGTGGGTCAAAGTCACGTGATGACCCCCTCTGCTGTCCTTTTCTAACACATGAGTTCAAGTGGAGGGAAAGAGAGGAATACAATTCCCTGTATCCACCCTTGATTCCGGTCCGTTCCTCTATACGTTCTCCTTCTCTTCTCCCTTCTCTTGGACTCTTTTGAATGGAGCCTTCGATGTCTTCGAATCCTGCTCGTCTTCGTAAAAGCTGGAAACCCAACGACCAATCAGAAATCGTTGAGCTCGGGTCGGTACTCCCTTTGCAAACCCATGAAAATACTCTTATTTGTTCACGCCTTCCAAGAGCGCCTTCAATCTGGAGGTATAGGCAAAACGAATGCGGGAGTGCAGGAATAGTTAACTATCCAACGCGCCGTGCAGTTTTCAGAATCACTGCTCGCCAGCATTTTTCACGTCGCGTAAACTGTTCTGAGGATGAGCGGGAAATTTAAAATCCAGAATATATGTAGATTGGATTATAGATGCTCTTTTTAAACGTGAAACCGAGATTTGTTGGTCGATCGGTTTACATAGAGCGATATTTACCTATCAATCGGAACGTAACGATATCGATTCATATCATTTACTTATACTATGGTTTCGATTCTTTATTTCTTTTAAACCGGTCTTGGTTACAGTTATCAATTGCTCAATGATCATTCACCTACTCGGAAATCGTTATACCGTTTGTTGGTTGACGGTAGATATTTTGGTACTCATATGACTAATCGATAGAAAAACTCGTTCAAAAGTGATCAATCGAAATAACATAAATCTCTAATCTATGATCAGTCGTTAAGTTACAAAAGTCGTTCATCGATCGATATCAATTTTACCAATTGACTCAGTGGAAAAGTAAATGATCAGTACAATTTTGAATTTATTGCTTTAATACAGTTATTTTTATCTTGTATTGGCAGATCCAGCAGTCATAACATCTGCTGTCCTTTCGGTTTGAATAGCAATTAATTGATTATTTTAGGAGACAAATTTCACAAAACCCTTTCAGAGTGACAATGCTTTTTGATAAAAAGTTCTGTTTGAAAAGTCCACTCCAAATAGTTTACACGTGAAGTATATCGCAGACAATTTTTTCAGTGATTGAAATTTACATAAAATTACAATTTAGGACAAAGGGCCAAAGGCCAAAAAACAATGGAAGATCAGAGAGGAGAAAAAAACTAATAAAACTGAATGAAACATGATTTTACCCACGTTAGGTCAGCAAACACGACAGTTGCTACTCTTGAATCCATGCTGACATCTCCCTCCATCAATAATCATGAATTTATGTATCGCAGTCATTCCAGTCCCTACTCGACACTTTAATTATAGTAAATGAAAACGGAACATACTGATTTAAAAGTTCATTCAGAGAATTCTTGGCCGTCATAAAACTCGTGAGAAGAGAAGATTAGAAATGAAATGGGGTAAACCACATACGGGCTAAACGAAGTGGGGGATTTTTTCACGAGAAAAAAGAGGGAGAGAGCAGACGAGGTAGAGGTGAGAATGAGAGAGAGAGAATGAGAGAGAGGGAGAGAAAGAGAGAGAGAGAGAGAGAGAGAGGGGGGGGTGACAGTGAGCGCCATGAGCGCCGTGAGCGAGTGAGAGAGGAGAGAAAGCGATGAGTAAAAAGTTTACAAGCTTGGTTGATGAAAACTTTAATAGCAATCCGCGGAATGAGGAAAAAACACGCACTCTCGCGGGAATGAAAGAGACTAAACTCAACGTTAATATTTGATACCTGTCAAGAGTGGCTTGAGTTTCAAATACCACCCGATCAAACTTGCCCAGATCAGGCTATCCATCACAGGCTATAGTATTAATCAGATAAAGTTTTACTACAGTTAAAAAAAAAAAAATAAAAAAATAAATGACTTTTTTTTCTCCCTCTAGCTAGAAGAGAATCTACTGCTTAGTTTATGTTTTATGGTCCCATGTTCAAAATTCTTCAACCCTTATTAGTGCTCCTAAGTTAGTTCCAATGAGGCCATAGCCGTAGCCAGGATATTGTCTATCTCTCTCTGAGCCTATTCAAACACCGGTGTTAGAAAAGGATGGACATTGGACATAGGGGCTGTCACGTGACTTCAGCCCCTCTCTCTGTCCTTTTCTAACACAAGCGTTTAAATGGGCTAAGAGAGAGATAGACAATATCCGGGCTACGGCTATGAATGAGGCTGTAAAATTTCTCTTCAGTGAGAAAAAACCATCATTTAGGTATAAACAAGTATGTAGAAAGATCCAGAAATCCGGCAAACTGCGAATTATTTTCATTTGAGTAAATGATAAACAATCGATTCTTGAAGGCTCTATATAGCTCCGTGAATAATCGATTCTTTCTCGCGCAATCAAATGAGAAGAATGCACTGTTGCTAGATTGTTGGATCCTCCAATGAAAACAATCGGGGAAAAAAAAAAAAAAAAAAACTATGGTGACACTGAAGAACTCCGAAATCAACTCACTAATTCAACAAAAGATCTTACGATTAAACTTGCGACCTTAATGGCAAAGACAGATACTGACTAGTTTCTAGTCCTACCTACTAGTTTCTAATCTATAGCTCATCAATCTATAACGAGTCATCTTTCATTTTAATTATTATCTTTTGGAATAGTTTGAATGGGATAGTAAGAAGGTTTACTACGATCGCACGTTTAAAATCATAAAATGAATTTTGGAGTAGATTTCGTAACTTTTCAGTGCTGCCATCGTTATTTTGTAGAGTTTTACATCCGAATCAATTCCTAAATCACCTGAAGCAAAATAATGAAACCGCCCCATTCTTGCGAGTTTCGGACTGAATTTCAATATATTTTTTACAAAGCGCATCCTTATATAGGATTAGAATCAACACCTCCTCAAAATTGCAGTGGAAAAACTAAAAGTTTGCAGTAGACCCATTATTTCAAAAGAATATACAGACATTTTAAATTCGAAAATCCGCCCCCGCATTGCATAAAGTACTTTCGAAAGGGGGGCTATAGGAGGTTATGGTGCTGTACAGTAGCGCACCGAGAGTTTCTTCATCTCTCTCTTTTCTCCATTAAGAAACGTATGTCAGACAAGGATGGACAAGGGGATAAAACCCCCTCCTTCTGTCCTTTTCCTACTCATACATTCAAATGGGAAATGAGAGAGATGGAAGATATCCTGGTTGCGCCAGTGGTGCTGTATGTATAGTTACCGCTCCGTTTTTTATGAGCGTATCACGGAAAAAAAAAAAAAAAAAAAGATTGACGGTAGAATTTATTCAAGCGTCTATTTTTAATGCCTCCAGTCGAGGCGCAGTAGGAACGCAGAGTTGCCATATGCAATCACTTTTTTTAAATTTATTTTTTTAATTCACGTCTCTTGAAGCCGACAAATTTATTTAAATAATCAAGAATTGTAAGTACACAAAAAGATAGATTGATCCAGCCTAAGGAGAGCATTTTTTTTAAAAGCAATTCTTCCATCCGATTGGAACGGACTAAAGTGAAATTTCGATGGAACGAACCCAAAGCCATTATAAAAGAAGACTGAGCTCTTGCGCCAAGAATTGACACCGGTTATCCCGTTGCGTGGAATGGGGAGGGAAGGGGGTGTGCACGATTCTAACATTACGGCTCATGGAGCCGTGACACAAAACTGTTTCAAAAGAATAGAAGTTACTTTTAGTTTTTAAAAGTACGAAGTCATGGTTGCTTATGTTAAAGATAAAATCGACGAGCTTAAACGAATGTTTCATTGAATTTATCAGAGAGCTGTATATATAGCTGGAAATATACGATTGAAATTACATTGAGCTAGAGGTTATGTGCTCAGAACTGAACAACTTAACTATTCATTGGCCATGGCATTAATGGGGTCAATGGGGCAGTTGCAAGGGTCTGAAATGTTGAGTTTTTTATGAAGAAAATGAAAGTACTTGCTGAGCTGAGAACATAGATGCCTTTGGTTTCTAATTAAGTCCCATTGTTCCGGAGATAAGATTTTGGCCCAAAATACATTGTTTTAAATGGGAATTCCGCGTAGTGACGTCACTACACATACGAATTTTTGCAACTTTGCACGTGTATATCTCCAAAACCAAGACACTTAGAAAAAAACCAAAGGCACCATTGTTCTCAGCTTATCGAGTACTATCATTTTCTATATAAAAAACACAACATTTCAGACCCTTGCAACTGCCCCATTTTGTGTTATTTTTAAAGAAAACGATAGTTCTTGATGAGCTGAGCAGAGCATTGATTGGTGCCTTTGGTTTTTTCCTAAATGTTCCACTTTTGGAGGTACGAACGTGTAAAGTTATAAAAAATCGTGTGCATAGTGACGTCACTATGCCGACTATGTGGAATTCCCATTAAAAACAATGTATTCTGGGTCAAAATTTCATCTCAGGAACAATGGGACTTAATCATAGAAACCGAAGGCATCTTTGTTCTCAGCTTATCAGGTACTCTCATTTCGTTTATAATAAACACAATATTTTAGACCCTTACAACTGTCCCATTACAGTTTTTAAAGAACCGACGTCTTAAATCTAGGAATGGGTCCGTTGCAAACTTTTGCTACAGCGCTATAGAGTATGCAATCTAATGTAAAATCGCCTGAAAAGTCCAATGATGGCATCAGAAAGCAATGAAATGCAACAATAAACTCACAAAATGCGTTTAATGAAATCCAAGATGGCGGCAAAATATCGAGCAATCTGTATGCATGCACCACGAACATCCAAGGATAGCCAACCTCACAATATCCATCACAACCAATCACACCTTAAATAAACACATAACCTCTACCTGCAGTGAGGTTGCCAAAGTTGGCAATCCTTGGATGATCACGGTTCACACATTCAGATTCGTCGATATTTTGCCGCCATCTTGGATTTCGATAAACGCCTCTTGTGAGTTTAACATTGTATTTATTGACTTTATGATGCCACCAATGGACTTTTCAGGCAATTTTACATTGAAGTAAACACTTTTTATCGCTGTAGCAAAAGTTTGCAACAGACCCATTCATTGGAAAAATCACGTATAAATCAGAGGGCTTGTTCTGGAAAACTAATATTTCATAGTGTTATTGTGTGTGATTCTGGTGAGTTGAACGGCGGATTGATCCTTCTTACCTGACTATTATTGGAGCTTAGACCATTTGTCAGATATAAAGAATAACTCGCTTTTAACTCACCACAATCATACACAATAACAGCTTAAGTTAAGAGTTTTTGAGAACGAGCATATTCTCTGTTCCATACATGGTTTTTCCAAAAAACTCCTCTGACGATTCCAATTTTTAGAGTAACCACACAAGTCACGTGATATACAGTACTACACAATAAACAGGAAACTCGAGATCGGTATTCGAGAACATAATTGACTGCAATAAGCTAGGTATAAGGATTAGTGAGGCTTCTTAAAAGCTATAATGTTAAATTGGTTCATACCTGCCAGCGGGGGTGTAGTATTATCCATCAACCCGTCTCAAAACTGGCTTCACTTTTCCTTTGTGTCATGGGACAGTACTGCAAAGTGTTTTTTCAGCATGTATTTTGGTTACATTCGGTTGGCTCAAAAATATTTCATCAAGTTTTCTCAAAAATTTATGAAAATGCGTACACTCTACACATTACTGTCGGAATATTAGCGAAAGAAAAACGCACATAGTCAAATTCACGTAAAATAACAACTCTGTATATTGAATGTATTGGTTTAGAGTTTTTAAGGTTACATTATTTTTGTTAACAATTAGACGGGAGGGGGACAGATTTTACAATACACCCACGCCCCACGGGTTAAGGCTCCCAAATACCCGTGATCCCCCTCCCCCCACCACCACATTTCTCGTGCATGGATTGAGCAAAAGAGGATGCTAGCGATTTCGTCCTTAGATATAATCGACGACTTCAATACCTAAAGGCCGAAACATCCCCAATTGTTCTTCGTTCGGAAGCCTAAAAAATGCCATTCTTCCGGGGTGTGAATCTTCTGTGATTTTTGGTTTTAAAATTTTGATTTTCCCAATATTTTTTGCTGCGCATCAACCATTTTATTCAAAGACTCAATTATAATCATCTAAACAGTGTTTTACCGAGATTTTATAGCTTCTTCACAAGTGCTTCAGTCGTGCTTGGTCAGTTTTTGTATGAAGTTTTGGGAGAAAAAGTGGATTGGAAATGAACTGAATTCATTTGTTTTGGCTGCCTGGACAGCTCTCTATTTTAAACATCGGAAGTCAATAATCATGCATAAAAAATCCAGAATATCAGTGGAAAAGAGCATCAATATTGCAAGACCTGGTTTATTGTTTACTTTACTGAAGAGGTTAAAATTCTTTGATAATACAAAATAATCTTTATTTTATATGTACTATGACAAACAAAAGAAAGTCGATCGTCTTATCGAAAACAGCCCTTGGTAATTTTGTCCATTATTTTCCGAAGAGTTTTAGTATTTTTAAGACACACTTTCAAGTGACATTTCTATTAGACTCTGAAATACCTGGCAACCGCAAAATTCTTTAAAACTGGCCAAGAAATAAAGGAATGAAAATGTCTACCAAGATATCTATTTATATTTTCTTTCGAAATTCATAGTACTCCATATGGCAACATATTGTACAATCAGAGCCATTAGTCCTGCGTCGACAATTCGACGCAACCCGCACTACACGTAGCCCGAACCTCGCTCGGTCTTGAGAGAACAAAAGAAAAGAAAGATAAGAGAGCGTTCATTTTATGCGTAGTGCGGGTTGCGTCGAATCGTCGACGCAGGACTTATGGCTCTGCATGTACCACAATAATGGTTTTTTTTTTCGATTTAGATGTTTTAACCTTCAGAATCACAGAAACATAGATTGAATCCGTGTTAAATGGGGCTCTTGCAAACTCTTGCTGTGGGGGATTGAAGAGTTGATTCTTGCATAAAAACCTGTAAAAATGACGATGGGTACCTACACCAAAATACCACGAAATTCACTCTCAGAATCGGGCTTAATGGTGGAAAGACGCAGGTATCATGGGAGATTCCTATCTAAATTGAGACATATCTCTGTGTTTCCGTAGAGAAAGTGACATAATAGACAGGAATCTCTCATGATACCTGCGTTGAGCCGCCATTACGATCTTGTCGTCATAGCAGTTATATGTGAGTTTATTACTGAATTTTAGACTTTTTAACCCTTGTGAGCCTAAGGGGGGGGGGTAGATTTGTACCCCAGGCCAGTTTTTTTGACGCCATTTTGTCAAAACTGCTCAAAATTTTTTGGGACTTCATGACATTTTAAGTTAGAATACTTAGAACACGTCCACCAAATTTCACTAATTTTTATGAATTTTTGTCGATATTATAGAAATTTAAAGTGTTGGGGTACAAATATACCCCCCTTCGTCCTGCCAGTTTTAAGTTTGGAACCATCTATTACAGTGAATTTTAAGGAAATTTTATGTAGATTAAGAATATTAAGTCAGATCATTGAAAAAAAAATTGGAAATTTATCAAAAATGGAAAAATAAGATGGTACCTCATTTCATTTTTTCCATTTTTTTATTTTGACATTTTTTTTTTTAAAAGTAGGTGTAAATTTGGCAACACAGCAAAAATTTACTCAAATTTCACATAAATTACTCACTAAGGGTACTAAGTACGTAATACATCCATTAAAGTTTCAAAACTATTGATACTGACTGTGCTGCATGAAAATATCCTTGGGGTACAAAAACACCCCCCTTAGTCCTTTGTGTTACCGAAATACCTTAGGCTCACAAGGGTTAAGTGCGATTTTCGTGATTTCCGCCGGTCTTACCATCAGATTGGACTATTTATTTGCTTATAGCAAAAGTTTGCAAGAGCCCCATTATGGATTAATTTATTTGGGAAATATGCACTTTTTTAAGCCGTACATTCGGCAACATCGCAACACGTCTCGCCGATGCTTTTCAAAAGCGCCGCTGATGAATCATCACTGTGCCGTTTTCTACATCAAATATCTTCCTATAGCGAATTTCCCCGCGATTCGCAAATACTTTCTCGAACGTTTCCGAGGTGATTTATTAAAATAGATTGGGCGAAAAATAAATAAGGAAGGGGGAGCAGGGTTGAGTTGTGAGGAGGAAAGTGAGGTGGGGGGAGGGGCGGGGCGCAACCGACCTCTTTTTCATTTCTCACGTTTTTATTTCACTACTCGTCCGTTTTCCGATGATGTTACACCAAACAAATTGATCACGTCAAAAGGTTACCGAACCGAAGTTGAATTTATACTTTGATCCTCTTCAACTGTGTTGAACCAGCACATTTTGAAGGGATCTTTTATTTAACGGCTGAAAAACAAGTATAGGTATAGACCGATTCTTAAATAACCACTGCCGCAGATTGAGATGATTTGAGACCTGACTGAGTTACTTCTTCTGCGAATGTATTCATTTAAAATGTCTGTTTTGTGTATAGGAATTTTTGATTAATACATGTTTTTCTATGGAAGGTTTTGAACGTTTTGCCTCAACTTACTTCGAAACAACTTCAAGGAAGATTAAATTTGTTCCGAAAACACGAATATTCGTAAAAGAACACCGCACGGATCTTATGGGCGACTGGCTCTCAGTTAAATTTGCTGAGATTTTAGTATGTCATTCTTCAGATTACGCTGAAAAAAAGTCCTCACGGCCGCATTATCGCTTCAATGTGCTCATTTTCAGGATATTTAAGTTCAAAGTTGCGAGTTTATTCAGTACTTGATTTGACCCTATCAGTGTAACTGGAGTTCATATACAATGAAGCGAGACAAACGACACTGGGTATTCGAGGGAGGGAATTCGAATGTTTACCTCTATTTCCTCTCCTCACAAACGCTTGACCGAACCATTATACCACAGAATAATACAATCAGAAGGGAAACTCCCATAAGAGCCAATGGAAACAAGATTTGGAATTTACCAGCACAAACTGGCAACTGTGCCTACTCACTTCTCAAGATGGCGGACATGCTTTTTCAGGCTATACAACCAATCACAACTCGGCCAGTTGCCGAAGATCTGCCGAAGATTGCCGAAGATACTCACTTTCGAACATGGCGGCCCGAAGTAAAGAATGTTTCAAAATGAATTAGAGTTTCCCTTCTGATTGTATTATTCTGTGATTATACATTCCGAATCTTCCTCTCTTTTGGTCACATTCTTGCCTTATTATTTTATTTCACTCACAATCAGACACTCTCTCAGAATTGCTCTCTCTCTCTCTCTCTCTCTCTCTCTCTCTCTCTCTCTCTCTCTCTCTCTCTCTCTCTCTCTCTCTCTCTCTCTCTCTCTCGCTCTCACTCATTTACATACCTCTGTTTGCGAGTCCTGTTGCTGCTGCTTTTGGACGCCGCAATCATTCATCATTTCACTCGTGCTTACCCATTCAATAGTTATTATTACTTAATATCGTATCATTTCATTACTTTCCAAATAATAGGGAAAGAATGTGACCTAAAGAGAGAAAAAGTCGGAACGTTTAGGGCGGGAGATGGAGGAGGGAGACGAGAAAATGGTTCGGCCAAGCGTTTGTGAGGAGAGGAAATAGAGGTAAACATTCGAATTTCCTTCCCCAAATACCCAGTGTCGTTCGTCTCACTTCCTTGTATATGAACTCCAGTTACACTGCTAGAGTCAAACCAAGTACTGAATGAACTCGCAACTTTGAACTTAAATATCTCGAAATCGAGCACATGAAGTGATGGTGCGGCTGAGAGAACTTTTGTTCAGCGTAATCTGAAGAATAACATACTAAAATGTCAGCATATTTAACCGAGAGCCGGTCGCCCGTAAGATCCGTGCGGTGTTCTTTTGTTCCTTTAAGAATTCCCCGTGTCTCTATTCAGGAATTTTATGACGGTTTTGCAAAAGAGAGACGATGAACCTCCAAAACCTACCTTTATGACCTGATGCACTGAGATATCTCTTTTAAGTAGATTCCAGGAATCTACTTATTGCAGAGGGTGCGATGTTGGATTTTTCGGGAAATTTTATCAAATGAGCACGTTTCATGGTCCCCTGAGTGAGAAAATACCACTCGTTGAAAATTTTATATATATACATATATATATGTTTATATGTATGTTTCAGCCAGTTTTACCGTTTTTATGTCCCACGATCCTGTTCGTAATTGTTGGTTTTTATTTTTGAAATTTGTCTCAACTATTCGTTGGGTTTAATTCTTGGATGAGTTCGAAGATGGTGTAAATCCGACAGTTAGTTTTCGCGTTATGGGCCGTGTTTGAGCCGTAAAATGTGTTTTTGAGGTTTATTTTTAGGAGTGTTTGTTTTGAGTATTTTTTTGGGAAAATTTATGTTAGCCGTTTTGTTACGCAGCATTTTTACTCGAGTCATTTTTTCGTTTTTTGCGTTGTAAGCGAGTTATAGCGATGTGTTTTTCGGGTTTTTTGGCAGTGTTTTTATATGAAGAAATTGTTTTTTTGTATCGTAAATTTTAGTATATATCGTGGAGGATGTTTATAGTTCATATGCTCTTTTCCTTGAATTTTGCTTGTGTTTTACGTGTTTTACAAGCTATTTAGTTTCTTATGGGATTTTACAAGTGAAAGTCAAGGATAGTGTATTGGTATAATTGCTCGTTCTTTGTTTTACACGTACACTGTTGCTTAGGTACGTTATTTATTTTTTTTCTTGTTTTATCAGCTGCTCTTATTCAGATTTATTCCTCATTAGCGTTACAAAGATTACACATTTTTCTGGTACTATAATCTTTTTCTCATGGGTATTTTTATTTAAATGTTGAACAGCTGATAAAAAAAAAAAAAATGAATAATTCAAAGAAAATCATAACATAACCTATTTATTGAACTTTGTGAAAAACTTATATAACCTAGCTTTTATTTCTCACTTGCATTGTAAAGATTACACATTTCTCCATTGGTAATATAATCTTTTTCACAATAATATTTGGATTTTGAGCAGCTGATTAAATAAAAAAGAAAAATTCAGAGAAAAATTCAACAAAAATGATAACCTATATTTAAATTTGTGAAAAAATGATTTAACCAAGCATGGAATCTACTTCGTCTTACCAGCCTGCCGGGAGGCATTTTTTTAATCCAAGGTGTATTTCGTTTGTGTTGAAGAAACTGCACAGTGAAATATTGAATAAGGAGGAATTTCTTTAACCCAAGGAAAATTTTTGCTGCTACAAGCAAAAGATTCCTTGTTGTGATAGTGATTCTCCTTCATGTAATCATAACTATACTTCGCGCAAGGAAAACTGTCACAAGTAAACGTGTTTCCTTGTTTTTAAAGAAGTGATTTCTCTCAGTGTAAAGTCTGAGAAACAATATTATTGATGTTATATACTCATAGAGCTGCCGTTTTGCCTGTAATTAATTGCAGTTTTCAATTCATCGATGATTCCACCGGTTGAGACAAGATTACATACACACTTCAGTTCAGTGTATTACTGTACTTCACGAAAATACTTTGATCTGTAATCTTTTATCAATCGTTGCAATAGCAGTTTAATCAATAAAATATCCGCAAGTTTTTTGAGGTCATCAACGACCCCCACCGGTTGCGAAAAGATTACGGATCAGAGTATTTTCGTGCATTACAGTCATACACTGAACTGAAGTGTGTAATCTTTTCTCAACCGGTGGAATCAACGGTGAATTGAAAATCGTCATTGATTATACGCAAAACGGCAGCACTGGTTACTCATAAATATGCACGCTATGGAGGTCGTTTCAGAAGAGTATGCCATTTACAGCCCTTGACAAACTCCCCCCTCCCATCCTGCGAAACATTTTTCTAGATCTGCCACAAAACGTGTGGATGTAAGTACAAGAAAAAAGAACGACGTTGGAAAATATTATTGACATTCCTGTGATTGTAAATACAATAAAGTTAACTCCATAAGTCAAAGTAATTAAACTTTATGTAACTATTAATGTCTAATGATTTACAACAGAGTGTTCCAAAAAAAAAAAAAAAAAAAAAAACAGCTTCATGCTAGGCTGAAAAGAAAAAAATAAAAAAAAAAGAAATAATCGTGACACGGTGCGGTGCGGCGCGGCGCGCAGTGATTGTGTAACAAAATTTCAATTGAATGCATCTGTATTCGTTTCTGTCCACCGCGAGCATTTGGCATCGGTAAATCTGAGACGGGTGAGCTAAGAGCGTCTCCTGATTTTTTTTTCATTTTTTACTTTTAATTTTTTTTCGGCTCTTTACTGTCTCTTTCTCTCTCTCTCTCTCTCTCTCTCTCTTTCTTCGACGAAATTTTGCTTTATCGCAAACAGTCGGTTTCAGTTATGTTTCGGTTGCTTTTGATAACAGAGCTCCCGCTCATTCGCTGTGTAGCATGTCTTTGTTGGTGAAGTACAGAGTTCCTTTTGATCATGTTTGAAAAGTTAGAAACAGCCAAAACAAGACATTACAAATTTTATAAAAGTAAGTTCATTTATCAGTTAATGCTCACTTTGCCAACGTTTTTAAGGTGCATCTCACAATCAGTAACATTTGTTGAAAATATCTGAGTGCTCTACTTATAGTTGCTCCGTGAAAGATTTACGCGGATGACATCAAAAACGAAAAAGAAAGAGAGATATGAGTGTATTTTTTTAAAAGGAAACGGTGCGAAGCCACTAGAACTGGTACTTTGACTTCTATAAGAAAGTATCCTGATTCACATTATCATTTGTTAAAGTTTTTAGTTTTTTTTTAATTGAATTTAAGATTTTTCAAGACAAACTCTGAAATGAGCATTCGCTTAGTCCCTTGAACACTTAAAAGTCTCAAAATTGTTCAAATTTCAAAATTATAAGGAGTAAAAATATCGACCAGGACAATTCATTTTGAAAGTCATAGTACCATTCTCTAATTCCGCTCATTTTAACGCATTTGTTGAAAAATAAGAGGTACGTAACTTTAGACTATCATCCTTAAATTCGTTCCACTCCAACGTATACGTTCAAATGGAGCGAAGAGCGAGAAAAAAAACTATATCGTTGTTCCATTTTAGGAAACGATCTGATCTTCCGGGATCCATTATCGAAGATTTTTAAAAAATTGAAAGTTAACCCCCTTTCTCTCTTTCTCTCTCTCTCTCTCTTCTCTCTCCCTCTTTCTTTCTCTCTCTCTCTCTATTTCTCTCTCTCTCTCTTTCTCTCTCTCTCTCTCTCTCTCTCTCTCTCTCTCTCTCTCTCTCTCTCTCTCTCTCTCTCTCTCTCTCTCTCTCTCTCTTTCTTTAAATCACTTTTATTTTACCTATTGAATTTGCAGTTTTTCTGTAGAATCTACAACGGACTGGTTGAAACCATTGGCCAATTACTATAATTTAGAATCATCACAATAAATCACCGGTCTGTTTAAGGAAGTATCCAGTAAAATTTGAGGGGGGAAGGGGTTATAAGTGTTAAAATATCAATTTTTTTCAACTTTTTTGACAGTTTTTCTTCGTCTCGAAGGGAACGTCGAAATTTGCAAATCATTCTCTATGTTGCGTAATAAGCGAGGAAACAGCTTTTGAACGTCACCAGAGAGTCGTTGGGGTCATACAAATTTCGTTTTATTGCTTTCTTTCGTTTCGTCTTTCCCTTCTCTTTTTAGATTTATGATGCAGCAGCATAGAAACCTTGTTTTGCTTTGATGCATGGGTAAACATTTATCGCAACGTCACCTTAAATCACAAATGTATCACGTAATTCAACCAAGACGCATTTAAGAAAAAAGTTAAAGACCTTGAAAGAAAGTCGGGCATTGTAACTTGTGATTTCGGGGTTGGGTCTAAAAATTCTATTGAGAATACATTGTTGCAAGATATACAATAAATACATCTTTTGGTCAAAAGCAATAGTGCGTACCTGTACCTCCAAATTTAAACAACTGACCATAGTTAGAATGAATCACTGAAATTAGGTAAACAACTTGTTTCGTGCCAAAAGGTAAACATGTCATATTTTTTTTACTCATTACAAGCTCATAAATGAATGGTTTCACACATTTTCTAAGGTATCTTGCTGTTTATCGTAATTAATTTGGATTTTTTTTTTCGTAAAATTATGTCCGAGATATTTTGTTTGGGTCCATTCCGCGGAAAGTCCGATTAGCGCAGAATCGTCTTGAGTAGATGTCGTTTTAAAAAATTAGTTGCCCCTAGACCGATAATCTTTGGAATTTTTCTACGTTTCGTCCCATATCATGTGATAAAAATGTGATCAAACTGATTTCGAGCGTTGGCTTTTTAATATGGAACGTTTTGACATCAAACGGTCCAAGTCACAGGCAAGTTTTGTTTTGATTTGAAGGAATGAAAATTAAAAATTCAACAAAGATTATCAGTCTAGGTGTACCTACACTAGTGGCGAGGCGTGACATTTGGCAACAATGTACTCTCTCCATTTAAATTCATTCAAAAAGTCGAACGCTTTAGTCATCGGCGATGACCAGGCAATCGACCTTTCTAATGTATTTAAATGGGAGAAAAGAACGTTGCCAAAGCGCACGCCTCGCCACTGGCCAACACTTCTGACACAAATTCTGTACCTATACACTTTTACAATCTCTGTTATATTTAACTCCTCATTCTTCTTAAAACCAAAAATTAATGCAATTTTTTTTTCAATGACTTTCTTTATTTTGGAAACCTAAGTGGTGAAGAAAGTGTGAATTAGGTAAAGTTAATCGTCACGCCCAGCCAACGTGACCAATAAAATTTAGTCAATTTTAATATGAAGAGTGCTGACGATTTTCTATCTGTTTCAGGACCCATTGATAAGTGGAACTCAATCCCGTTTAAGTCATTTTTGGAGTTAATTGTTATACTTTTCGTTACGATAAGGACGTTGGGATATTTGTACGTGGTGACCGCCGATCCGCTATATCCTTACAACAATGAAATGTCAAAACCCGGTTTCAGTTGGAACCATAACAACATTAATTACTCCTCTCATAGTCGTCTCGAAAGGGGGGTAGACTCTCCGTCACTGGATCACGTATCATCGAATGTTGAGCCGGTGAGTCAACAAATACGCGTTTCATGGGTCTATTCTACAGGCGTAGAGTGCAATTAGGCAACGTTGTATTGTGTCCATTCAAACCCTTTTAAAAGGTCGAATGCGATGGTGTTCCCGGTAGTTCGATCTTTTTCATGGGTTTAAATGGACACTATGCAACGTTGCCAACTTGCACTCTACGGCGCTGATATATCAGCCAACTCCCCCTCGTTTCTCGAAAAAACAAAAAACACAGCAGAGTTACCGTTTACAGTGAGTATATTTAATGAAAATATACAAATCACCGATGATCACGAGCCAAATCTGACGTATACACTTTCAAATAACACGAAAATCATACTGAAAAAAGTCTAAAATACAGTGATAAACTCAGAAAACAGCTGTAACGGCAAAATCACAATGTCGGAGATACGATGGTATCATGGGAGATTCCTGTCTAATTTGTCACTTTCTCTAAGGAAACACAGAGGTACGTCTCAAAATTAGATCTCATAATACCTGCGTAGCTTCGCCATTACGCTTGATTCTGGGAGTGAATTTTGTGATTTTTAAACACGCAGTCATTTTGACAGGTATGTATGCAAGAATCAACTTCTCAATTACCTGAAGCAAAAGTTTGCAAGAGCTATTTGGCAAGGAGACTCAACTCTGATACCCCCTTCATAGGCGGGTCTAGCAATCTGGAAACTGCGGGTTTTTCCCATTTGAATGTATGGTAAACAATCGATCCATGAAGGAGCTATAGCCCCGAGACTCTTCGATTTTTCTCATTGTAATGAAATGGGAACAATACACTCTTGCCAGATTGCTGGATCCGCCAATGCCCGCCTCCCACGAACAAAACTCTGGTTACGCCCAAGGTTTATTTTACATATATATAACAGGTATGCTCGACTGCGTCATCCCCAGTGGCGCGCAGTTCAAATCATTGTAGCCAAGATGACCGACAAAAGAAGAAAACTTACACTCTTTCTAGAAAACATCGGGCTGTTTTCTGCTTTCCTAGAGAGGAAAGCTCGATGTTTTTTGGAAAGTGTATTAGTTTTCTTCTTTTGACGGCCATCTTGGCTGAAGTGATTTGAACTACGCGCCACTGAGGATGATGCTCGACTCGCTTCCCGCGTCATCTTCAGTGGAGCGCAGTTCAAAATCATCAGCCAAGATGGCCGACAAAAGAAGAAAACAAACCGACTCTTACTCGGGTGACTCCGAGAGTATGTCACCCGAGTGAGGTAGGCGAAACTCGGAGTCTACCGAGTGAGAGTTAGTTTGTTTTCTTCTTTTGTCAGCCATCTTATCTGATGATTTTGCGCGCCACTGAAGATGACGCGGGAAGCGAGTCGAGCATACCTGTTAAATATAAGTACCTTGCTTGGGTTACGCCATCTAATTTTTAATTTCCGTTGATGATTCAACAGTTACAAAAAAATGGTAACTCGATAAACATGGTGGCAGCGGCCGTGGAGTCGGACGAAGAAGAAGAAGAAAGCAAGAGTAAGACAAAGGACGAAGATAGTATCGAAGATGCTGCTGAAGATAAGAAACCGAAGAAGACGAAGAAGACGAAAAAAACAACGAAAACGAAGAAAGCGAAAAAAGTGAAAAAAGCTAAAGGTGACGATAGTTCGAGCAAGAAGAAGAAAAGCAACCAAGAAGTCGATGAAGACGAAGAGACACCGATAGATCAATTTGAAGACGAGGAAGATTTCAGAACGATAAGTAGGTACAGAACTTTTTTATTAAGTAGATTATTGTCCGTTCGTTTTCAGAGCCTGCATCACACAGATGAATGGTGTCCTCCAGCATTTTAGCTTTATTCATTATGACGTCACGGCTAAGGTTTCAGGCAAAGAGTAAACAAGAGTCTCAATTGAATGGAAGGCCTGCGTGGTCAACGAAGATAAGGGATCGGAACGCGGGCTGGCCTCTGATGGGCTGTAAGCCTGGTGCAAAACTGTTTCAGGAAATAGGGAAATTAACACGGGTTTTTCGTTCCGGGACGTTTATCTCGAAACCTGTGCAAAATTGCATCTAACCAATTAAAACGAGTCGATTTAGCAGAATTTTCCGAACAAATTGATGGGTCATAAGTGCCTCTTTATTGTAAATTCGAAAAGACTGTTTCAGTTGAAAAGTACGCACAATAGTGAGTTAATCAAACACTGCTCAAACACACGCCAAGCATGTAAACACACTATTGTGCGTACTTTTCAACTGAAACAGTTTTTTCGAATTTGCAATAAAGAGGCACTTATGACCTATCAATTTGTTCGGAAAATTCTGCTAAATTGACTCGTTTTAATTGTTTAGAGGCGATTTTGCACAGGTTTCGAGATAAACGTCCCGGAACGAAAACTCCGTGTTAATTTCCCTATGGCATGAAACAGTTTTGCACCGCAGGCTTACAGCCAATCAGAGGCCAGCTCACGCGTTCCGATCCCTTATCTGCGTTGACCATGCAGGCCCTATATTCAATTGCGACTCTTGTTCACTCTTTGGTTTCAGGTTTGCTTCGTCCTCAATCAAAACGGTTTTCAAGGATTGTTCCGTCCAATGTTTTACCTGTTATTTCATTTGGTCCATTATTTTTGGTACTGTAATACTTTGCCCATTTTGTTTTTGTCTAGTCAGATTTAGTCGACGAGTTTGATTTGAGGCCTGAGTAACACGATAAATTGCCCACAAATATTGTTTTTATTTACGTCTACAGATGGTGTCAATATCACCTGAGATCGTCAAAAAATAGCCAAAAATCAGAATGTAAATTTCTCATCAATTTATTATCAAAAATAAACTTTCAAGACTAATTTTAATCAGATAGAACACTTTCAACAAGTAATTTGAAACAATAAATGTCACTGGATAGTTTTAAAGTAAGCTAAAAATGTTGAAAACTATGCTTTTTTATTACTGTTTTTTCCACAGATTTTTGGCCATTGGTCACTATTTTTCGATCTTAGACCATAGTGTGGTGGAGTCTGTCAGACACAGAGGCAAACAACCATCTACCATGTTTTTGCAAAGAGAGTCTTTCAGAACTCACATACTGGATGTAATCTTTTCCGCGATTTCATTATCAAGGCGAATTGAAATTAATGCGCAATTTGATTTTGATGTATTGATACGAATGTTTTGTTTGAGACAATAATGTATACCAAAACTTTGCTGATGACGTTATCAATTAATCAGTCACTTTACCTTCTAAGCAACAAGGTTTTCTAACGTTCGAATGCAGCGTTTAAGCTGTAATATCTTGCTGATATCGGCAGTTTTAACTGTATAATCGACATAATTATATGAATCATTTTCGAGGACGTAGAATTCATAGTCTCAAAAAGGTGTCATTAATTTCTTCGTTTAACAGCCAACTTTCCGTTCAAAAATGCGCTGAAGGGAAAATTACGTTGTACCAGAATTTATTTGGAAGCAAAGGTCCCCAGAGGCGTGCCAAGGGGGGGGGGGGGGGATGTGGGTACCCTTGCCCCGGGCGGCACTCTCCGGGGGCGGCAAAATCAAGGTGAACAACCAAAACAAAAGGGTTATCAAATTTCAGGGTGTATAACAAGCAAAAAAAAAAAAAAGGTCATCAAGTTTATAATTTTGTTCGCGGAGGGTGGCAAGATTGCATTTGTGTAATTTGGCAACAACGTTTGTACCTCATTTGAGTCTATGTAAAACAATCGATTGTTGGAGAAGCACTGTTTCACTACCAAATCGATTGTATTTGTATAGAATCAAATGAACATCAAAACAACAACATCGTTGTCAAATTGCACGAGCCCCCTATTGTAATTGGTCTTAACGACATTTTTGTTTCTGGCGCACCGGTCGTATTTTTTCCTCACACACTCGAAAAGATTAACATACATTATTTTGACATTTTTACTACGTCAAAATTAAACATTGATACTATTTATTTGTAAATTAATTAGTTTGCTTGATTTTCTCTTTCTTTCTTTTAAAGACGTTGAAAAGGATTACAAAGGCCCAACTTATGAGGGACAAAAGATCACGGAAGAATTTGTGCACGCAGTGATTGACCATTACAAACAGAAAAAGAAACTGCATAAGAAATATGTTCTAAAAGTAAGTGTTTTCATGAGACGGTCAACTGTAAACCGTTAGAAAGATTTTTGGCCTCTTTCATTTTTTTTTTTTTTTTTTTTTTTTTTTTTTTTTTTTTTTGTTTTTTTTTTGTTGATACGATGAGATGTGTTCAAGTGAGATAGCTTCCCCGCAAGATGGTAATTCATAGCGCTCTAACTACGGAGGGTGGCCCTAAGAAGCAGTGGAGTGGCGGGTTGCAGACTTACAGCCGCCCACCATAGTAAATGCACCGACTTGACCATATTGCGCGGCAATTATCTCTCTAAAAACACGTAGTATAAAAAATAACCACATACTTAAAATCTTTCTAACGGTTTTTTACATCTGATTTCGGTAATTTTGTCTTATTATTTTAATTCTTTACATGAAATTTGTGCTGTGAAAGATACAATATTGCCTGGAAAGTATATAAAGTCAGATTTAAGTTCTGACTTTCTCGAAGTCTTTAATGAATTCTACACGAAATACCTCAGGACACCAATTTTCATGACAGTTGTGAGTTGGTTCATAATGAGTAGCTTGCAAATTTTATGGGTGCTAGTGATTGAAGAGTTGAAAAAAAAACCTTTAAAAATGACGATGAGTACACTAAAAACCACAAAATTCACTCTTAGAATCGAGCTCATTAATGGCGGAGCTACGGAGGTATCATGGGAGATTCCTATCTAAATTGAGACATATCTCTGTGTTTCCGTAGAGAAAGTGACAAATTAGAGAGGAATCACCCATGATATGTACCCGCGCCGGCGCGCCACCTGCGTATCTCCGCTATTACAAGCTTCCCATTACACCTATTTTCTAAGTTTATTTTTGAGTTTTAGACTTAATTATTCAGTGCAATTTTCGTGATTTTTGCTGGTTTTTACATCAGATTTATCTGTTTTTTTTTTGTTTTTTTGTTTTTTTTTTTTTTCAACAGCAAAAGTTTGCAAGAGTACCATTATAGGCACTATTTAAAATACAAAAAAAAAAAAAAACAACAGTTTTTCGAAACTTTGGGGGGGGGGGATCAAAAGAAGGAAATTTGTTGCGGACCCTTAATACGAAAAAAATGGATTATTTTGGCCTGAAACATACGTTCCCGAAATTTGGCATACAGTGGCGAGGCGTGAAATTTGGCAACAACGAAGATTCTCCATTTAAATCCAAGGAAAAGGTCGAACGCTTCAGTCATCGGCGATGCCCTTTTTCGATGAGGCATTTCGACCTTTCTAATGTATTTAAATGGGGAAACAGGAACGTTACCAAATTGCACGCCTCGCCACTGTTGGCATACTTTGTTAGATTCTGAGAAGTAACAATAATTATTCATCATTTTAATTTTCAGGTGATCAGAAAAGTGAAATACTATTATCAGAGGCAACCGACGCTCATCGATTTGAGAGTTCCGCGGGGGAACAACGTCACGATCGTCGGCGACATCCACGGCCAACTCTTCGATCTCCTCCACATATTCGAGTTCAACGGATATCCATCGAAAACCAATCGATATCTCTTCAACGGCGACTTCGTGGATCGGGGCCGCTACTCGCTCGAGTGCGTCGTCATCATCTTCGGCTTCAAGCTCCTCTTCCCGAATCGGGTCTACCTGAACCGCGGGAACCACGAGACCAAAATGATGAATCACTACTTCGGTTTCGCCGACGAAGTCAAGTTCAAATACTCTGAGAAGATGTTGGGCGTTTTCACCGAGGTCTTCCAATGGTTGCCGCTGGCCCATCGGATCAACGCTCGAGTCTTAATCCTCCATGGCGGTCTCTTCAGAGAAGACGGGGTCACCCTCGGCGATATCAAACACATCGAAAGAGAGTGCGAACCTAAACCAAACAGTAAGTCACTGCAAGAAATTTGGGAATTTCGCAAAGAATTTTTTTGGGAATGGGTCTGTTGCATACTTTTGCTACAAAATTATAGAACCTTGATTCTTATGTAAAATTCGGCGAAAATAACGATACCCACTTTAAAAACGTTCACAATCTACTCATTTACTCAGGAAATCGCTTCAATTTCAAACAGCCCGCGCTACACTAGACACTATTTGCGTCGGTATACTACTACATAGACGGAACCACCGTTCATAAGTAAACAACATCGTAACTACAAAATGACGGAATTTCTTTTTTAATACGTGAAATATAAGCTGCATTTGCTGTCTGGTCTTTTCGGTTTATCAAAGATTACAAAATAATATAAGAAATGTACGTATCTAAACGAAACATTCCAATGTTTGTAAGTTCTGTTCATGTTTACATAAACGAGATGGTTCCATCTATGTAGTTATAAGTCGGTGATATAGTGTCTAGTGTAGCGCGGGTTGTTTGAAATGGAGGTATTTTCTGAGTTAATGAGTGGATTTTGAAAGTTTTTAATATGCACATCGTTATTTTCACAGAATTTTACGCTAGAAACAATGAGTTATATTGATGTAGCAAAAGTACGCAACAGACCCATTTTCAAATTTTCAAATTTTTTTATCGGGCAAAGTTCATGTTTTGAAAAGTCTTGAATAATTCACTAAAATTATTCACTCACGGAAACAAAAGACTGGTAGAATTTACCATCTGCATAGATGATTTTGGAGTCTGCCATCAAGTTTGGCAAAATTTACCATCATATGGTAAATGCAACGTACCTTGTGAAAAATTAAGATAACCTGTTGGTACATGTCACTGCAAGATACGTTGCATTTTCCATATGATATGGTAAAATTTACCATACTCGATATCAGACTCTGTGCATTACTCTCAGGCTACTCAAGTTAGTAAATCGAAGTTTTGACACTGCGCCAGCCAGTACACACATCCGTCATAAGATGAATGACTGGTAAGTCAGTATAGCATAGCGTGAAATTTGTCAACGTTGCATTATGTCCATTTAAACCCATGCGAAAGGTGGAATGCGAAGGTGTTCACCGAACACCCACCCAATAGTTTGATTTTTTTCTTGTGTTTAAATGAACGATCTGCAATGTTGTTTCTGCCTCATTGGACGCTACGGGTCGCTACGCCACTGCAGATAGTGTCTCCCACCGCATCGGTAGCTGTATCAGTGATGTAGAATACCTACCCGGATATCTAAATTCATGCTATAAGTAACTTTTTTCCCGTACACCAAAGTCGCCTATTGCAGATTTCTAAACCCAAACCCCTGTAAAAAGTCATTCAGTTTAATCTAAAAAATAATTCAATATATTTCAATTTTATTTTCCCACTTTATAAAACGCCGACAAAAAATGAGAAATTTTTTTTTTTTGGGCATTCACCCGATTTTTGTTCGGGTACATATTAGAGATTACTAAGCTAAAGAGATACGGCAGAACTGCTCAAAACTGTTAATCGACTCCCACGAAGTAGGCAAACTGGCATACTATCTGGTGGACCATTTTTGTAAACAATTTTGAAAGTAACCGAAGTGCGTTCGGCTGCCAGTAAATGACTTTTGACTAAAGTTTTAGTGGTTATTTTAGAGGTTAAATTTTTCCCTTGACATTATCCATTTTGTCAACGTGTTTGGGAAGTAAAAAAATTCGGAAAAGTGTGTGCCTAGAATTTATTTCCACTAACAGCAGTAATAGCAATGTTTACGAAAAATGGTCCACCAGGTGGTACGCCGTATTGTATCACGGCCTATTTGAAGGCGTTATTTACGAAAAGTTGATTAACGGTTTTCTAACATGGCGGGGATAGGACTTGCCATATCTCTTTAGCTTAGTAATCTCTGGTAAATATCCATCTACCTGACTTACATCACTGAGCTGTATTGGGACTATATATAAAACAGATATTTGTTTTTTCGTTTGTTTTTTATAGCCCTAATGTTTGACATGCTGTGGTCAGATCCAAAGGATGGCGAAGGGCGGTCTCCGAACATGATGCGAGGGGCGGGAATCGAATTTGGGACGGACGTAACTCGAGCCTTCTGCATCCGCAACAAGTTAGACTTCATCATCCGATCACATTATCCGGCAAAGGAGGGCTACGCGGTTCAACATAACGGCCGATTGGTCACCGTCTTCTCTGCCCCCAACTACTACGGCGGTAATAAAGGGGCCATCGTCAAACTGGAGTCCCTGGACCTTATACCAGAGTACATTACTTTCACGCAAACGCCCGAGCCTAGTTGGGACATGGAGACCATTGTTGAAGGCAAAAAATCAGTCATGTCATCGTGATTTCAGATATTTTCTATGCAGGGTATGCAATACGCAATGCATAGTATACCATTTAACACATGTATTATGTGCGTTGCATATTGCATACTCTAAACCAAAGGGACCATCGTCTAACTGCGGAGGCTCCGGACCTTATACCGGAGTACATTACTTCCACGCAAACGCCCAAGCCTAGTTGGGACATGGAAAACATTGTTAAAGGCAAAAAATCAGTCATGTCATCGTTATTTTAGATATTTTCTATATGCACATTAGAAGGGATAAGTACCTACTAGCAGAGTTTAAGAAACCTGACCAGGGTATGCAATACGCAATGCATAGTATGCCATTCAACGCATGTATTATGTGCGTTGCGTATTGCATACTCTGGCTAGTCGACTCCTTGGATTTTGGTTAAGATAGGCAACTTGCAATACTTGTCACAACGAACGAATACAAGCATTGCGGGTGGCCTACCGGAGGCAAAATTCAAGGCGTCACCAGATATTATTTAATCCGTTGACTGTGCATCCAGTACGTGCAAACCTAACCAACGTATGCGAAAGAAGAAAAACAATCTAAGTCTTTAAGAACTAACGCATTGGAAAAAGTAGAATGGTAAACTCTTAGATGGCTCGATGTTTGAGGAGCGATTTAGATGGTTAGTATCTACAGCATGGTGGTTAAATGATAAGGGATTTGATATTATTTATGGTCAAGTGGCTAATATTTACAGTCATACGGTTATTATTCATGATTATAGGTGGATGGTTTTTAACCATCCAAATCGCTACACAACATAAGAATCATTTAAGGGTAAAATGTACTCTTCTATTTTTTTAAAAACTCGATCTTTTATAATCTTTTGTGTACATACACACACACAAAAAACAAAGCGTGCAGCCAAGGTAATAGTGTAGCGCAGGCTATACAAAATGAACAATTATAAAAAGATTTTCTGACTTAAACAATAAGTGGAATTTGAGAATGTTTATATTGCGCGTTGTTATTTCCGCGGAATTTTGCGTTGACACGAAAAAGTCATATTGCTGTATCAAAAAACACAAATAGATACATTTTTTTTAGATACATTTGGATACATTTTTTTTTTTTTACAGACCCATGGGTCATTTCAGACGAGACATAGCAACGCTGTTTGCATTTCAATTGTTCATCGTTGAGAAGGGATGAAGTTTGCTCATCAAAAGTTGGCGATACTTTGAAAACGTTTGGAGCCAGGCTCTTCAAGATTATCTGCAGTCTCCGTATTCTTCGATGAACCCTTAAAAATGGACTTTTTTCAGTTTTGTCCGCGCAGTTTGAGTGAGAAACAATCCAAGGAAATGATAATGATGGTTGAATCGAAGATTGGTATTGCCCAATTGCTGAAAATACTGCAACTCGTACCCTTTTTCTGAGATTGGAAACAAAAGGAAAGAACTGAAAGAGCGTTGATTTCAAATGAGTTGGACAGTATCCTTTTTACATTGAACCTCGACATAGAGTATCAAAACCAAGCAGTCACCATTCCTCCCATGAAAAAGTCTTTAAGTCACCGATAAATATAAGAAATTCACCAGAATGAAAAAGGCACTTACATTTCGACGAATATGAAGTATGCTTGGCAGCTAAAACTGTACGATTGTTGCAGGGGGGTTTATATTCCCATTCTAAATTAATGTCACGACCGAGACAGAGAGAGAGATAGATAGAGAGAGAGAGAGAGAGATTTCGTGTTAGAATAATGGTCAACATTTTCAGTCACAAGTTCATATTTTTTGATGTTTGTAAAATTCTTGCATTTAAAATGCCTTTTAGAATGTGTTGTAATTTTGAGGGAAATAAGTTAATAAAAACGTATGTTTTGCTACTATTTTTAGTTTTCTTTCCCGTCTGAATTCCGACTCAGGTTTTTTTTAAATTCATCCATCTTAAAACAAATAAATTGACAATAATATTTCTTGTGTGAAACTCGTATTTTTAAAAAAAGGAAATTTAAAATGGAAAAAAGTATTGTGACCGGAAAACCATATAAAAATTGATTTCACTATTTTTCCCATTTTCACTGCACCTAATAAATTGAAAAAGCCTTATATGGTTGGAAAAAAAGGTCAGGCAGTGAAGGGTTGGGATCTTGATCTCCTTTTTAATTCACTTGTTTTGGCGCACCGCGCGCGTCATCTGAATTCAGCACGTTTTGTCAGTTCTCCAAAAAATATATACACATTTTTCTCAAGGCAAGTTGAATGAACAAGAGGGCAATCATACTCATGAAGGAACACAATGAGACCTGACATAGCGTGGCAAGGGATCACGTTTAAATATGAGATGGTAAACGCGCTGTCTTTGTCTTCACGGATGACTACACCGAATAAAAGGTACATACCTACGTAAAAATAAAACAGACTAAACGAGGAAGGGCTTTTGTACTGCAGGTTGCGTCACGAGACGAGATTCGGAGAGAGTTTGAGAGCATGGCTGGCGCGAGCGGTGGCGCGGCACAGTGGCAGTAAAACCAAGCTTAAAGTGGAAAAAAAAACTGGCATTATAATAAATAATAAAATAATAATAATGATGATAATGATCAGGACAATACAGCAACGATTGTACAAAACCTGTCCCCGGAAGAAGTAGTCTCGTCCCTTTGTACAAGGGATGGTAATTTTTAATTAACAATAATTAATTTTTGTACAGATACCGGAAAATTCATCCAACCGGAGAAAGCCTAAGGCTTAGGACTATTGTTTAGTCCCGCCGAGGGACTTACACCTCATTACCCGCCACAAGCGGTGATAAACAACAAATAATAATAATAATGATAATGATAATAATAATAATCATAACCTTTATTTATGCATTTTGAACCTAATACATATAGGCGGACCTTGACCAAAATCAGTGGGGGTGGGGGGGCTAAAAAGCTTGATGACTTTTTTTTTTTTTGCTTCTCAAGTCTCAAGTGATAACTTTTTCCCAATTTTTAACCATGTTTTAACTATGTTTCCAAGCTGCAACCGAAGGAGTTGAAGTTTCACGCTTATTACCACTGCTTATTTCCGTTTATCACCACTGTTTATTACCGTTCATTACCACTGTTTACTACCGTTTATTACCACTGTTTATTACCGTTTATTACGACTGTTTGTGTATTACCGTTTATCACCACTGTGCGTCGGACGGTAGCATTCAGCAACAGGTAATCGCGAATCAGAGATGAGGTTCATATCCTCTCTCTGCCTATGCTATGCGCTCAGCTCACCCTCATCGCTCCTCCCCTTCCCCTCCCGCCGCTCCCTTTCTCCTATATTTCCTGGCCCTATATCCTGCTTCCTCATTCTATGATCTCATTCGCTTAGAGATTATTAACTATACGAGAACAAATATGGGAGAGCAGGCCCGGCCGTCAGGAAAAGAGAGCTGGACAACGGAAAACCTCTTCTTCCATAAAGCGGAGTGTTGCCAACTTTTCCTCGTCCATGCTATCAATTTGACGCTTTTCTTTTATTTAAATCAGGATGTGCTGTAACCAACGGGCTTTAGCGATAGAGGGGGCCGTACATGTTTTAAGTTCTATCTCAAAGTGTCTCAGCACAGCATGGATGATCTGAATCTGGGTTGTTTGCCTCACTTTTTTTAACCTTAAGTCAAAAATTGTGATTAATCCAGTGGAATAAACGAAAGTGCAAGTGTTTTAAAGTGGAATTTTAACCTTAAAGCAAAAGTTGTAATTAATCCAGTGGAAATTGGTTTTAAACGAAAGTGCAGGTTTTTTTGGGGTGGCTACCTATAGCCAAAGAATTTAAATACAGGGGAATCCAGGTGAGAACATTTTGATCGTTTCTGTCATTTGCCAATTTCTTTATAGTGCAAATCCTTCCAAAAGAAACAATTATATCGATTTCGGTGTCCAGGTAGCCACTCTAAAACACCTGAACTTTTGTTTATAACCAATTTAAAATGTATTTGTGACAGTTTTTTTTTTTTTTTTTTTTTTTTTTTTTAAATTTAAAAATAATTAAAAGTGAGGCAAACAAACCAAGCCTGTGTGTAAAATGTCCATAAGAGATTTGGTTCATGGCTGCTTCCGTAAAGTTTCAATGTCTCACCCCACAAATCCTTTCTATCGCTAAAGCTTGTTGATAACCGTATAAATATACCTACAGAGGAGCCTTCTGGAATGTAATTTTAAATTTTGAATTTCGTTGGCATGATTTATTTTTAGCCCCTTCATACATACCTAGCTCGTTGATTTGAATAAATTGGATATTCTTGAAACATATTAAAATAAAATAAAAGAAAATGTAAACAAAGTGAATGGATGAATTAATTAATTAATTTAACATGTTTTAAATGAAAACTTGCGGTTGATTGATAGAAAACGTTGTTTCAATAGAAAAGATACAGGCTTATTGTTTTGTGAAATCCGCCGCTGGATCCTTCGGTAAATTGCTTTTCGAATCAACATTAAATGTGAAAATAAAATAAAATACAATTTAAACAAAATGAATGAATTAATTAATTAATTTAATATTTTTTGAAAGAAAAATTGCGGTCGATTGCTGGAAAACCTCGTTTCAATAGAGAAGACGGAATTTTTGTTTTGTAAAATCCGTCGCTGGATCCATCAGTAAATTGCTTTTCGAGTCAACGTTAAATGTGCTGTTTTTTACTTCCGAACTGACAACGCTGTTCTAGAGAGAGTCCTCCTTTAAACTGTCACAAACATTACCGGCTTTTCGCGTCCCTCTCGCCGATTCCCAAGCCATCATCCCACTATCCCACCACGCCACCATATACAAAGCATACCGTAGTACCATCATTCCAAATTCATATTCTACACAGCTCGTTTCCGGTTATCTGAAGCCCGCTTTTAATTTCTCGGATGTTGAGGATAAAGGAAATTGGAAAAGCCGATTCCGATGCAACAATCAGAAAACAATACCGGACATTGTGTACAAGGGAAGCTTAGAAGAGTCAAATGAGGTTGGATACAAAAATTATCTTCCCGTCACGCACGGGGGAAAAATAGGTTCTTTGTATAGGATTGACCATTTTTACTATGATCACTCTTAAACACTTGAACTTTCACTGTAATCCGGTGCTAATTGAATTAATTATAATTTTTATGTGACCCTTTTAACCCTTTACAAACCAGAGGTTTGATCAAAAGAACGCCACTCTTTCGTTAATATAGGGAGGGTAGTTGACTATTCGTACTCTGGGGAGTTGGAATTGCCTATACGATGGATTGAAGGAGCCCGAACAAAACCTTATCTTGTAAGTGTCTACATCCAGAATCGCGTTTATTCTGAAGCATGATACGGGAGCAATGTGAAATAGACTAGAGGAAAAATACGAGTATACTCGGGCTTGGCCCATAAGAGGTTCAGACTAAGTTCCTACGAGAAAGGGACGGTCAGAGTCCCTGGATGGAAGTAGAGTCCCTTGATGAGAATTTGGTCAGGGAGTATCCATACAACGCACTACGGTCTATGGTCTCAACTCTCAGATTGTCAAAAAGTGGCAAAAAAATCAGAATGTAAACTCATCAAATTATCATTTGTAAACTTTCAAGATAAATTTTAATGACAGGGGACGCTTTTAACAAGCAATTGAAACCTAGCAATGTCATTGGAAAGTTCTAAATTAAGCGTTAATATTGTTGAAACGATGATTTTTTTTATGACGATTATATTTCGATAATTTTTCTTTCACTATTTCTTGATTTGCTGGTTGGGCAAATTAGTTGTTCAGCTAACAAAATGAACTGATGATTTAGCATTTGAGTTGTTGATTAACAAAATTATAGGTTAATTTAGCAAATCATTTTGTTCTGTACTTTTTTAACTATTTATTTTTTTCAGTGTGGTTCACTGCTTTATGGCCTGAGACTGGAAAGAAGTGGCCGAAAAATTTTCCGGTTTGTCGAATTACCTGTTCAAAGCGTTCTCTGTAGATAAAAATTTGTCTTGGAAGGTTTTAAATGAGAAATTGATGGAGAATTATTTGTCTCATTTTTGCCTTTTTTTGGCGATCTTACACCATACAGCACTGATCTGAACGTAACGTTCAAAATCGCTCAGGCGGTCGACTCTTTTCAAATGCATTAAGCGTCGCGTCGAGGTCGGTACTTAACTGTGTATACTGAACTTCCATCCATGAAGGGAATCTAGGAACGAATCCACTCTGAAATTCAGTGGGTAGTTAAATATTCCTGCTCGGCGGTGTTGATTTTGCCTATCCACCAAATTGAAGGGGTTCGACGCAGCACTGTTTAGCATACGTCTGCCAGTGGCGAGGCGTGCTTCGTGCTATCTGGCAGCGTAGCATTTCCTACATTTGAACGCTAACAGAAGGTCTAATTCGATGGTCATCGCCGATTCCTTTAATTCCGATAGTTTTCGTGAGTTTAAATGGTTCAAGTGCAATGTTGCCAGCTTGCACGCTTCGCCACTGACGTCAACCATTTGGGATCGCTTTGACAAAAAAGAAATTGGAATGGGTCTGTTGCAAACTTTTGCTACAGCGATAAAAAGTGATTATTCTATTGTAAAATCGCCTGAAAAGTCCATTGGTGGCATCATGAAGTCATAAAATACAATATTAAACTCTCAAGAGGCGTTTATTGAAATCCAAGATGGCGGCAAAATATCGAGGAATCTGAATGTATGCACCGTGATCATCCAAGGATTGCCAACTTTGACAACCTCACTGGAGGTAGAGGTTATGTGGTTGTTTACGTCGTGATTGATTGTGATGGATATTGTGAGGTTGGCTATCCTTGAATGTTCGTGGTGCATGTATACAGATTGCTCGATATTTTGCCGCCATCTTGGATTTCATTAAACGCCTATTGTGAGTTTATTATTGCATTTTATGACTTTCTGGTGCCACCAATGGACTTTTCACGCGATTTTACATCAGATTGAACACTTTATAGCGCTGTAGCAAAAGTTTGCAACAGACCCATTGTGTAAAGGCGGCTGGAGTTATACGAAAACGAGTATACTAGGGTATGGCAAGAAAAAGCTTAAGGTTACAAGGAAGAGTCATAAAAATAAGCCCACATATATGAAAGAAACAATTTACAAATATTTTTCTAGATTCCTATCAAGATTTTTTCCGAAATATCTTCCAAAAATATTTTTGACCCAGTACGTGAATTGCTCATGAAAAAAAATGTATGCCAAAATAATATTTTCAAAATGTTTCCAACACATTCTAAAAAACTTATTTTTAGAAATCTATATTTTAAAAACGTTTCTGAAATATTTTCTAAAAAATCTAGTTTTGAAGCCTTTTTTAAAAATCAAATTGAAACATTTTAAAACATTTTTTTCGGATATTTTTTTTGCAAGATTTTGGCAAGATTACAAATGTTCTTAAACACAGTCGATATCATTGGAATATCGTTGTTTTCATTAATATCGTTTACACCTTTAAACACGTTCATTATCTTTAGAATATCGTTGTTTTTATTAACGTCGATTGCTCCTATAAACACAGTCAATATCATTAGAATATCGTTGTTATCATTAATATCATTTGTACCTTTAAACCCAGTCAATTCCATTGGAATTTCATTGTTTTGAATTTCATTGTTTTCATTAATGTCGTTCACCCCTTTAAAATGTTTCCAAATTCTCGCTTCATGTCTGTGAGGTCTTAGATGCACCTTTGTCCGCTTGTATGAATAGAAGACATACGGAGCACATCTTTAAATCTATATTTTGAAAAAGTTTCCTAAATATTTTCTAAAAAAATCGTGTTTATAAGCCTTGAAAAAAAAAAAATTAATCATTTTATTGGATTTTCTTCAGACATTTTTTCCGATATTTTTTTTGCTAGATTTCGGCAAGATTACACATATTCTTAAAATGTTTTGACATTCTTGCTTCATATCTATGAGATCCTTGATACGCCTTTGTCCGCTTGTATGAATAGGAGACGAGTGGAGCTCAACTTAAACATGACAAAGCCGATGTGTGTAATCGATTGCCCTGAGAGACTGTCATTGAAGCGTTTCTTCATCAACCTCACAGCGCAAATAAACGAGAAGAGGGCACCATTTTCTCCTTTCCTGTTCAAAAGCGGGAGGCGTGAGAGAACAAACATATGAATTAATTGTACTATCAAACGCTAGAATGATCACTGATCGACAACAAGGCCGCCGTGTTTACATGGTATATTCGTGTTTGTCTCTTTTGTGGAATGGGTTAGCGGGGAAGAGAGAGAGAGAGAGGGAGAGAGAGAGAGAGAGAGAGAGAGAGAGAGAGAGAGAGAGAGAGAGAGAGAGAGAGAGAGAGAGAGAGAGAGAGAGAGAGAGAGAGAGAGAGAGAGAGACATAGAAAGATAGAGAGATAGGGAGATAGAGATACAGAGAGCGAGAGAGAGAGAGCACGAGAAAGGAGGTTGGACTGCGGTAAGAGAAAGATGAAGAGCATGAGAAAGAGAGAGATAGATACGAAGCCGATGGTTGTCAGCGTTTTGGGAGTTCGTCGAATGTCCCAAAGAGGCGTTGTTTTCTGTGTATACTGCATTATAGTGTCGCGGAGCTGTGTAAATGCTGCAAACTGTTTTACAAAGGCAGGTCATTTAGGCAGTTCCGTCATCAACGAGTTACGTAACTAGCGAGGTGACACCACATTTGCTCCTCTTTGACGCCACCGCACACAAAGACTTTTCGATGAAGTCCAACCGAGGCGCTCTTGTTAGAATGGAGCTCTCTAAGCAAAGGTTTTGCTGCAGGCGAATGGACTGTCAATTCTAATGTACAATCTTCACCATATCAGTGAGTTGGATCAAGAGTTTTTTTTTTTTATCGGTTACTGCGCAAATTAAAACTTTTCTGTTCGTAGCTCCGTGTTTTTTGCGATAACGTATCTGAGAAATCACACTATAAATTTGCTTTTTGAAAAAAAAAAATGCAACCCAAGTGTTCTGCCATGGTTGAAAGCGTTTGCTTCTGCCCAGCTAGTGAGGCTATTATCTATGGCTTAAAAGAAATCAACTCGAAACTAGAAATTGAAGAAAGGAGATTATTCTTTGGATGTAAGTGACTTTTTTTGTCCCTGTATTTGGAAAATATCATTTTTGTTCGTGAAATTGTGAGTCGTGTTCTCTCCGTGGAGAGTCAGTTATCCAATTATCCATATCCACACTTCTTTTATGGTATCATCGTTTCCCCCCCCCCCCCCCCTAAATTTACTAACGATTTAATTATCCATTTACTCACACTGAAACCTTGCGAAAACTGCATCGCATCACTAGAGAGAAAAAGAGAGTCAAAATTTAAACAGCTATTTTTGAAATATTCCAATTTTTCCCTATGTTTATCCATTTTTCGATTCATTTTAATGCAAACCTTTCATCCTTCATAACTTGCTATTACAATCCTGTGTGTGACATTAAAACAGATTCCATCTGGCAACGTCAGCAGCGGCGCCTTCCGTAACATTTCTTTTACGCGAGTTCGTTGGCTTCGGTCGAGTGTCTGGGTGACACCAAGCCAAGATTGGCGAGAAAAATATAAGGAGTGGGGGAGAGAGAAAAAAAGAGATACATAAAAAAAAAAAAAATAAGACAAAAGTTTTGCACCAAGGTAAAAATAAAATAGACGGGTCGCCTTGTCGAAGAAGAAGAAGAAGGAAGTGTGGATTAGAAGGCCGCGCCGCTGGTACATGGAGTGAGAGGGGGAGGGGAGGGGTGGTTGAAAAAAGGCGCGGAAGGTCTCGCGCGGTGGCAAAGGCGAAGCGCGAAGGAGCGGTTAAAAGTAAACATTGTATTGGTTTGTAAAGGGGAATGGAAGAATTGATCGATGCGATGAGCAGAGGCAAGCATCGGAGAGAGAGAGGCAGAGAGATAGATAGAGAGAGAGAGAGAGAGAGAGAGAGAGAGAGAGAGAGAGAGAGAGAGAGAGAGAGAGAGAGAGAGAGAGAGAGAGAGAGAGAGAGCCGCACAGTAAAATGAGAAACTGGACGTCGGCGGCTCTTGCAAGCAAACAATCAATGACCGATTTTCTCCCAATGCAATGGGGCTGTTGCACATTTTTGCTGTAAGCGATTTAAGGGTTGATTCACAAGTAAAAACCCTAAAAAAAACGATGGTATTTAGCACCGCAAAGCTCACGAAATCCTTTTCTTAAAACCCTTCCCAGCAAAGTGGTACACATACGTACCATTTTATATAACATATGGGTTTCAATGGAATTTAAATGGACATCTTGCAAAAACTTGTGTGACACATCAAAAGTCTTAGGAAATTGTCCTCTTTTAAACGGTCTAAAAAAATCTAAAAAAAAGTCAAATTCCAAAATGCGCCCTGGAAAGGGCTAACTCATAAAATACTTTTAATTAAGCGAGCTTAAACCTTGTGATACCAGCGGGGGGGGGGGATGATTTTTCACCACAAGTCAGTTTTTTAAAGATGAAAAGCTGATGACATTTGAACAAATCACTTTGCGCTTCGATGTCAGCCTCGACGAGAGTATTTAGAGCTTTCCACAAAAAATCTGACATTTTCATCAAATTATTTTTCCTTATTTGTTGGCTAAAAAAAGTCGATGGGAGGAAAATTTTCCCCTGTGAAAATTTGAGAAAATTATTTTTCCATGTGATCTTATAGCTTCTTTCATGCAGTTTTAGTATATGTAATTGTATCTGGGATTATCTTGCATCAAAATTTCAAAATTCAAAGCAATCAAAGGAACGGTTATCAGCAATGGTTTTAAAAAGTGGTGAAAATTCAAACCCCCCCCCCCCCCTAGGGTGATTCTTATTTTTCAAAAATGAGTATTTTTGAGCAAACGGTGGATTTTTTGTTCTTTGTGGTCTAAAAAATCGACCCATAACAAGCATTTTGAAAAAAATTGACTCTAAGTGGCCCCTCATCGGCAAAAAGGGCGTAAGTACCAAATATGAATTTTTGGGTGTTTTAATAGTCAATTATGGTGTAAAATAGCCATTGTAATAGCCATGTAATTTTCATTATTTTTGGCTTATCTGCAGTCCTAATGCCACAAAAGTCCATTTTAAGATATGCGTAAAATGCTCTCGCCGCGCTTTAGTCCAGGCAATAGGTGATTATTGGAAGAACAAATTCCCATCAAAGGTTTTTTGAGCTTAATCGCTTCGTCTTGGTGTCAGTAATGACCACCTAAAAGTCCCCATGCCTAGGTGCTGTGCTAAATTCAGGGGAGAGGGGGAAAGGGCCCCAAAATCGATTATTTCGATATATATCGAAAACGATGCAAGATATCAAAAAAATCGATACATGTTTTTTGTTTCTGAGGTAATTTTCAACAAGAAAGGTCGTCTGTGTTTTTACGCTCTGACGACGTCTAAGCTCTCAAAAACACGCTTAAAGTTTTCGGCGATTTTCAGGAAAATTGATACTACCCCGTGGCAACGCTCATTTAACGCAACGTTAATTTTAGTGATTTCGATCGCCTTACCGTATATAGCATTTAGAGTGCTCCGATTTTTATAAAATTAGGTAACCGGGGGTTTTTTAGGTCGCTGATTTCATTTTTGGAGTCCAAATTTCCTTAAAACGTGTTTTAGACAAGCGTTTTGAGCTTTTATGACAAAATACAGCTTTTTAGATAAAAGCTCAAAACGCTTGTCTAAAACACGTTTTAAGGAAATTTGGACTCCAAAAATGAAATCAGCGACCTAAAAAACCCCCGGTTACCTAATTTTATAAAAATCGGAGCACTCTAAATGCTATATACGGTAAGGCGATCGAAATCACTAAAATTAACGTTGCGTTAAATGAGCGTTGCCACGGGGTAGTATCAATTTTCCTGAAAATCGCCGAAAACTTTAAGCGTGTTTTTGAGAGCTTAGACGTCGTCAGAGCGTAAAAACACAGACGACCTTTCTTGTTGAAAATTACCTCAGAAACAAAAAACATGTATCGATTTTTTTGATATCTTGCATCGTTTTCGATATATATCGAAATAATCGATTTTGGGGCCCTTTCCCCCTCTCCCCTGAATTTAGCACAGCACCTAGGCATGGGGACTTTTAGGTGGTCATTACTGACACCAAGACGAAGCGATTAAGCTCAAAAAACCTTTGATGGGAATTTGTTCTTCCAATAATCACCTATTGCCTGGACTAAAGCGCGGCGAGAGCATTTTACGCATATCTTAAAATGGACTTTTGTGGCATTAGGACTGCAGATAAGCCAAAAATAATGAAAATTACATGGCTATTACAATGGCTATTTTACACCATAATTGACTATTAAAACACCCAAAAATTCATATTTGGTACTTACGCCCTTTTTGCCGATGAGGGGCCACTTAGAGTCAATTTTTTTCAAAATGCTTGTTATGGGTCGATTTTTTAGACCACAAAGAACAAAAAATCCACCGTTCGCACCAAAAATACTCATTTTTGAAAAATAAGAATCACCCCCCCCCCCCCGGTTTACAGACGGTGTAAAACATCTTGTTAACGCAAGAGTTAATGCCAGCGTTGGACACTAATAATTAAAATATCCCCATCTAATAATACACTGTAACTCCATCAGGAAAAATGACTAGTAAGATACGAATTTCCTGTGACACAAGTGTCACAGTACCATTATTCGCATGTGGTTCACTATTCTGATATTTACTGATTACTCCGTGAATCTTCCTTGCCGGCGTAGAAAAAGTGACGAGATTAAGATAAAAATCGTTCATTATTGGTGCCAAACGCCTTCATTACGCTCGAATATTTCAAAAATCATCTTATGAGATGAGCTAAGAGTAGCTTCTGTGAGTTTTCAGTGCTACCATCGTTATTTGTTGAAGATTTTTTTACGTCTGATACATAACCCTTAAATCGCTCACACAAAGAAAGTGCAACAGCCCTAGTAACCGCATAACCGTCAAATTATCAGGGTTTCAAATTCAGCGATTGAAAGCCCACCAAAATGACAGGTCCGCTCGTAAGTCTGTGTTCCCATTTAAAATTAAAGTGGCGGTGCCCCGGAAAAGCAGATCGGACGTTTTGAGAGCCCTGACCCTTGTCAGCGATTAATAGCCCACCAAAAAGACAGGTCTGCTCGTAACTCCGTTTTCCAAGTTAAAATTACATTGGCGGTGCTTCGGAAGAGCAGAGGGGACGTTTTGTGAGCCCTGAGCCTTGTCAGCGATTAAAATTCCAACAAAATGACAGGTCTGCTCGTTAGTCCGTTTCCCCATTTAAATTTACATTGGCGGTGCCCCGAAAGAGCAGAGGGGACGTTTTGAGAGCCCTGCACCTTGGTACCGATTAAAAGCCCACGAAAATGACAGGTCTGCTCGTAAGTCTGTTTTCCCATTTAAACTTGTATTAGCGGTGCCCCGAAAGAGCAGAGGGGACGTTTTGAGAGCCCTGAGCCTTGCCAGCGATTAATAGCCCACCAAAAAGACAGGTCTGCTCGTAACTCCGTTTTCCAAGTTAAAATTACATTGGCGGTGCTTCGGAAGAGCAGAGGGGACGTTTTGAGAGCCCTGAGCCTTGCCAGCGATTAAAAGCCCACCAAAAAGACAGGTCTGCTCGTAACTCCGTTTTCCCATTTAAAATTACATTGGCGGTGCCTCGGAAGAGCAGAGGGGACGTTTTGTGAGCCCTGCGACTTGTCAGCTATTAAAAGCCCACCAAAACGACAGGTCTGCTCGTAAGTCTGTTTTCCCATTTAAAATTACATCGACGGTGCCTCGGAAGAGCAGATGGGACGTTTTGAGAGCCCTGAGCCTTGCCAGCGATTAAAAGCCCACGAAAATGACAGGTCTGCTCGTAAGTCTGTTTTCCTATTTAAAATTACATTAGCGGTGCCCCGAAAGAGCAGAGGGAACGTTTTGAGAGCCCTGCGCCTTGTCAGTGATTAAAATCCCACCAAAACGACAGGTCTGCTTGTAAGTCTGTTTTTCCATTTAAAATTACATTGGCGGTTCCTCGGAAGAGCAGAGGGGACGTTTTTTGAGCCCTGCGACTTGTCAGCGATTAAAATTCCACCAAAACGACAGGTCTGCTCGTAAGTCTGTTTTCCCATTTAAAATTACATTAGCGGTGCCCCGAAAGAGCAGAAGGGACGTTTCGTGAGCCCTGAGTCTTGTCAGCGATTAAAATCCCACCAAAACGACAGGTCTGCTTGTAAGTCTGTTTTCCCATTTAAAGTTACATTAGCGGTGCCCTGAAAGAGCAGATGGGACGTTTCTAGAGCCCTGAGCCTTGCTAGCGATTAAATTCCCACCAAAACGACAGGTTTGCTCCGTAAGTCTGTTTTTCCATTGAAAATTCCATATGCGGTGCCCCGGAAGAGCAGATGTGTTGTGTTGAGAACCCTGGGTCTTTTTAGCGTTCCATAGGTCTGTTGCAAAATGTTGGTACATCTGTTTAGACAAGGTCGGGTCTGGTGTAAAATCACTTGAATAATAACTATGTTGTTAGAAGCATCAGAAAGTTACACAATGGACTCAAATATGCAATCAATGCGTTTAAACCAATTTGCAATATGGTGGTCAAATGATCGGCTCAAAATAGGGGAGTCTCGTCAAATTTCAACTTAATTTTAAGATGCTGAGAAAGATGAATAATGATAGAGAAAGATGCCATCAATGGGTCTCTTGCAAACTTTTACTTAAAATAAAGTGAGAGTCAATTTTAGCGTGAAATCGCTTGAAAAAAACTTTGTGAGCTTTCGAAAGTTCCAAAATAGACTCACAAGCTGAATGACTCCATTTGAAAAAAATTCCAATACAGCGGTCTAATGAATGGGTGGAAGAGCCGAATCAAATTGCAACTTAAAATTCCTTCGCTAAGGAAAATGAGTCATTGCGCAGTCATACAAAGAAAGTTTTAATAGGTCTGTTGCAAACTATTGCTCCGAGCGCAGTGATGGACAAAAATCATTTTTTGAAAATATAGCCACGAATAAACTGAAATTATTCGCATTATTCTCATATGTTATTTTTATTAGGAAATCGGAGTTTTGACAATACCAGCAAATTCATCTGTCATAGGATAAATGGCTACTAATGCTGAAACTTTGATTCACTACTTAATAGGAATAACATGAGAATAATGAGAATAATTTTAGTTAATTATTCGTGCGGTTATTCATAAAATGATTTTTGCCCATCACTGGCTCCGAGTACTGTGAGAGTCTTTTTAAGTGTAAAATCACTTGAAAATATCACTTCGAAAGCATCTGTCATAGGATAAATGGCTACTAATGCTGAAACTTTGATTCACTACTTAATAGGAATAACATGAGAATAATGAGAATAATTTTAGTTAATTATTCGTGCGGTTATTCATAAAATGATTTTTGCCCATCACTGGCTCCGAGTACTGTGAGAGTCTTTTTAAGTGTAAAATCACTTGAAAATATCACTTCGAAAGCATCTAAAAGTCTCAAAACCCACTCAGAAGCTCAATAAATATGCTTTCAACGAAATTCAAGTAATGACGGTCGAATGCGTGGATTGCAGCTTTGTCTATGCTGAACAACTTCTTTCAGCACAGAAAGTTGCGATTAGATGGGACTCCTTCACTGTGACCCATTCACCGCACTGGCGCAACCAGGATATCTTCCATCTCTCTCATTTCCCATTTGAATGTATGAGTAGGAAAAGGACAGAAGGAGGGGGTTTTATCCCCTTGTCCATCCTTGTCTAACATACGTTTCTTAATGGAGAAAAGAGAGAGATGAAGAAACTCTCGGTGCGCTACTGATTCACCGCCATTATTTAATTTTGTTAAACGAATTTGTATTGAGTTTGTGCATTTTTGGTGCATTCAACGTAATTTTAATACGATTTTACACACAGTAATCGACTCTCTCCATTGCTGTATCAAAAGTTTGATATACAGACCCATCGAACTGGATTCCACTAACAAATGTCTAGCTCGTTTGGCCGTTATTGCCGGATGTCAACACGTCATTAAAAAAGTTTTAAATTTTCCGACACCGAATTATTATATACCTAAAAGTTGCACTACTTTAGCTTAAAAAGATCCTATACTAAAATGAAAATCATTGACGTTAACATTCTCAAGGATCGATCTCAGACAGAAAATATGCTACCTTGAACGGAGACAGTTTTTTGCACTGAAAAAGAACGAAGGATAATCTTACCGTTGGATGGTTCCTATGGTATTATGTATATTAGAGGATGGTTAAAAAATCACCATCTAACCGTGGATTAACTGCATGACTGTGAATATTGACAGCTTGATACTGCAAAGAATACCGAAAAGTCCTGTATAGTTTAACCTTGATATTGTATATATGAATCATTCAAATCGCTACACAACTTAGGAACCATCTAAGGATTAAATGTACCCTTCCACTGTTTTCAGAGCGGTGAAGGCGATTCTTTTAACAGTGAAAAATATGCATCATAATAAGAGTCTACGGAGTATTGAAATTCAGGTCAAGAAGTTTTCGGAATGTAAAAGGTGGAGTTCTCATCACTCCTCAGTCAACTGATGTCTCTTCCAATTGATCATGAATTATTTATTCTTCCGATTCAACGTTGCCCGATCTCAATCTGTAAATACTTTTTTTTTTTTTTTTTTTTTTTTTTTTAATCAGAGTAAAAGATTCTGTTCCACCATTGACATACATATAGAGAGCCAGTGCATGCTATGCTTCCCGTGTTATGAAAATGACGCAAGTAAAATGGGTTTATTTTTGTTCGAGGCCTCAAAAAAACAACAGCCCACAGTGGCCTACTATTCAATAGTGAACATTGCTCTCATCAAAATTTACTTGAAATGTTGCTTTGAATTTAAAACTTCAATTAATTAAGGCAAATTACTCGGAAATTATTTGTCAAAAACTGTTATTCTGTAGAGAAAAAGCAAAGAACGGGAAATCCGCTGCTATGTAAAACCGAGTGAATTTCTCAAACTGAAGCTTGAAATAGCAAAAACTATAGGTCAGAATCAAGATACTCAATCTTCATGTAGATGTACACAAATTCGTGAAAAGCGTCCACGCCCGTCTCAAAAAAGCGTTTGAAAACCAGTGAAAAAGGGTATTACTTTCGACAAAATATCGGTCCACCAGATGAATAGAGGAATTCAATTGGCTACAAAATCACTGTCACTGAAAGTGGTGCCAAATCAATCTGAAACAACGACATGAGACAAATCGTATGGATTTCAATGCTCAATTTAGCGAGTACATTATACAACAGCACAAAACAAAACCTAGACCGAAACCAATATGCACTCCCATAAGGGTCGTGCATAAAAACCACCGGATAAAAACCACCATGAAGAAAACCTAACCTAGATGTCCATCACTGAACAGGAGGTGACGGTTGGCTGCTGTTTCGATGAGTCCCGACCAAAAATTGAGCTTGAAAATTGGACTTCTGTTTCAAAATTGCATTGGGTCTCTTTCTATCTTTGGACTCCACCGTAAATCTGGCAATGCTGGACGCTGGTGGACTCGATTGAAGACGTATCAAAATATTTAAACACGCATTTCAACGTCCAAAACATCCCTTGACCCAGGTGGTGACGAGTGAATTACAATGTGTTGGTACCTTCTCCATCAGGAGCGTAACGAGAAACCAAGCTATCTCTCTTGCCATGCGTATGACTGCACAGGTAGGAAGAGGATAGGAAGGGGGCATCCATCCGCCAGTGCCTTCTCTATCCTTTTTTGACGTAAACATATTTAATACAGAGCTCCCATTTTGCGTATAATCAATGACATTTTTAAATTCACCAATAATTCCACCGGGTGAGAGAAGATTACGCAGTTCAGTTCAGTGTATGACTGTACTGCACGAAAATACTCTGATCTTCAATCTTTCCTCAGTCGTCGATAACTTTAAAAAACTTGATGATAAATTAACAAAATTAGCGGTGATCGCACCGATTGATAAAAGATTATTGATCAGGTTATTTCCGTGCAGTACAGTCATGCACTGAACTGAACTGAGTACTATTTCCTCGACCGGTGTAACTACAACTACTTTATTGAGAAAAAAACGCTTAATTGAATAAGAAAAAAAATTGTTCTGACAAAGATATTTACACGTTTTGTGTTCAGCCCCACAATCGGGGCTATCGACCTACAGCGACATTTTATTGGCTCTTAAATAATAATAATAACTGTTTTTTTACAATGTGAAATTAAAGGTAATTCAATTTTTCTAGGTACCTACAATTATTACTGCCGTAAATTCCAATAACTTAAAATTATAGGCTACACTTTTCTAAATTTAAAAGAAACAAATAAGCGATTAAATCCCTCCTTATTTTCTTAATATTTGTTTCTTCTCGAACCCATGTCCTCGCCCCTTCCCAACCCTGGATGATGGCATTCTCGTTTCATTTTTAACAGTTTTGTGTTTCCGATTTTTTGTTTTTTTGTTTTTTGTTTTTAATGTTTTGTTTTTAAAGAAATCTCTTAAAAATTGTTTTAATTCCCGGTTCGGTGAATTGAAAAAAACTCCATTAATTGTACGCATAACGGCAGCCACCGATTTAATGGACAAAATACAAGAAAATTTACACACAACAGCTCTCCGTACTAAAGTATGGAAACAAATCGGTCCGCAAGTGGGATTCGAAATTCGACATTCCTTCAAATATATAATCGATGATTTCACGCAGATTTAAAAACGGATGAAGACCATGATTTTCGAGTGTTTCTCAGCTGCAACTGACTTAAGGCCACGGTATACCCCTCATAAGTATGAATCTGGCTCGATAGATCGCTGCACTGTCGGTTTTTGAGCGCCACTTTCAAAACCGTGAAAAATCTAGGTTTTTCAACATGAAAATGCAGATAGTTTCCTTACTAATTGGAATTTTAAAAATCGGCTCTTTGACTTTAGTTAATGAGGGTTTGAGGAATCGATCTAAAAAGCCGAATTTAAAATTGGGCAAAAATTGACTGCGGCATTTTGCCGACGAATTGGAAATTTTCTGAAATCTCTCGCACGGGCTAGATTGCACTGTCAGGAGTGTCAGGTAGGCTTCAAATCCTTGTACTCGCTATCCCTCCTCACACCGCCCACCCTTCGACCTTCTAGGCGAGTTTGAGCGGTGGGCCTTGATTGTCCGCGTCCTTCTTTGTATTGTTATTTTGTCATTGTTCCTGACACCCGTCTCGTCGCCTTCGTCCTTCAGTTTCAACCCTTGCTATTTTGACAGAACCGGCTGATTTTCTCAGTTTGCCTTTACTTGGTGACCGCACTATGGGCCAGGGTGGCATGCTGCGCGAGAATAATTATTTTTGACGCTACATTTACTTGAAACTTTCTGAAAATTTGGGTAGGGAGGTTTTTTGGGTCGCTGAATTCATTTTTGATATTAGTTTTTCAAAATTCTCAAATCCAAGATGGCCGCCGATAAGTATGACTATGGCGGCCATCTTGGATTTGGGAATTTTGAAAAACTAATATCAAAAAAGAATCCAGCGCCCCAAAAAAAACCCCCATATACCAAGTTTCAATGAATTTCAACGATTATTGTGGAGCAACACATTTTTTTATTGAATCGAAAGTCGGTAAAACCCTATTTTTGGCCTAGATTTGAAACTTTGTGCGGTCATAACTCTTGAACGAAACGTTTCTCGGCATCACGGTTTGCCCCATCCGAAAGCTTAGAGAATCAGCTTTTTTCAAGAAAGTTCTTTGTTCAGATTCCTTCATTGCGCATATTTTTCAAACTCAAAAAAACGGATTTTTGGAAACTTGAAAAATAAAAAAAAAATAAAAAAATGGTCAAAGATCTTTTAAACGAAACATTAAAGCACACCAATCGAAAGCTCTTTAAAAGAAGCATCTTTTGGCGCTAAGTTCACGTCAATATCTCTTTTCGTTCAAAAGTTATGGAGCATTGAAGGTTTTGACTTTGACCCCCTGCCCCCCGCTCCCAGATGACCAAATTAAAAAACTGCAGATATTCTGAAAGCTGACGCTTAGTTCTATCATCCTTGAAAGTTTCATCCATTTCTGAGGAGGGGGGCACTCTAATGGTACCTGGATGGACACCTTTGAGACACCAGCCATGAGGCAAATGGAAACTCGCAAATTTTCCTTTAAATCTGGCAACACAGCCAGCTTCCATTGTGGGCAAAGAGTGTAGTTTATTGTCTGTTGTGCAGTGCTATGCAAGGACGACTATCATGTTTCCCTTTTTAATTTATTCAATTTTTTCCCGTTTAAATAAATTAAAAATACTTGAATATTTTACAAAATTTGGCAACACTGGAAATTTCAGATGGCATAATATAACCTAAGATAATAAGCAATGTTATTATTACTAGTTACAACATCTGATTTTTAAAGACAAAAAATACCTCTACGCATAATAACAGAGGAATGATCATGAAAATGAGATTCTGCCCACTTTTCTATGGATGGTTCGGTTACTTAAAAAAATGTTTTCCAAGAGTTGTTGCAACTTGTTGCAGACGAACTATGCAGGAAGTTGGTCACAAAGGCATGTAGAATCAATACCTGGCGGCAAAAGTTTAAGCACTTTTAAGCGAAAAACTCTAGACAACTATTTACTCACAATATTACCGCAAAAACGAAATAATTAGGATGCCATGTTTGCACCGCATTTTCGGCAGTTTAAATTAAGATTTTTTAAAAGATTTGTATACCGAAAGAAAGCTTACATTCTGACGAATCTGCCATAATGATTTGGAATCAATTCATTAAATTTTGACTCATATAATAGCGCAGAGATCAACAATGAGCGCGCGCTATCTTTCCTGATTCGTGCGGAGCGAGCGTGGATGTTACAGAGGTGACCATTTTCCCCCCTCGCTTGTGTAGTCGTATAGCACCTAGACCATGATATATGGGTATTTTCTGATTCCTTATGATGTCTACTTCTCGAATCTTTCATTGGAATTTTAAAAATTGACACTTGAAAAAATGACATTATTCTCGCGTAGCATGCCTTTCTGGCCCATAGTGGACCGGCGAGAATATTTGTAGCCTTGCGTCCTATACATATATGTTCTGGACTCGTTTGTGTTGGGATTGAATTATTGAATTGAAACTGCGTACGGCGACCAAGTATTCAAACGACTGCGCGAAATGATTATTCGACTCCCAGTCGACAAAATAAATTCCTCCAGAAGGCTATCACTTATTAGTCGCGAAGAGCATTATACAGGTTGATATCGTTTTTGGTTTCCGATGTATCGAATGACAAAGTTGGATTTTCACCCGTTGTCAAATTTCGATATATTGAACACCAAAAACGATATCAACCTGCGGTTTGCGCCAAAATGCTCAGTTTTGTGTGCCCTTTCGAGCGATGTATCATTCGATAGGGGTCGTTCCTCCGAATTTTCGAGACAGCCCCCTAGGGGGGCAATTTTTTTCAATAATTTTCACCAAATTTTGACTAGACGAATGTCAAAACCGTATTTTTCTGGAAAGTGCTTGCTTTTTAGAGTATTTTTTACTCCTAGTTTTTCTAAATTCTGACTTTTCAAATGGGAGTTCTGATTTTTTGAAAATGGGTCGAAATCGAACTTTGACTATTGATATATCGAAGACGAAAAACGATATCGACGTCTGGTTTGCGCCAAAAGTCTTAGAATTTTATTCCCTTTAAAACGAGTTATCGCAAGACAGGGGTTGCCATTTAAGAATGTTGAGTGAGGGGGCGAACCCCCCTTCCCCCCTTAGAAGCGCCCCGTGACTTCAGCTCCCGCATCTCTTTCCTTTTCTAGTTCATTCGTTCAAACAGGAAAAGAGCGAGAGAGACTAATTTCTGCGTACGCCATTGCAGAAGGTTGATATCGTTTTTTGTTTTTGAATTATCGAAGGTCAAAGTTCGATTTGGGCCTATTTTCAAAAGAATCATTACTCCCATTTGCAAAGTCGGAATTTAAAAAACAGGGAGTCCAAAATACTCTAAAAAGCAAGCCCTTTTCAGAAAAAAATTCAATTATAGCAAAAATTTAGTTAAAACTTAGCTTTAAAGCCCCCAAACATTTTTAACGTTTTTGGCCCCCACCCACTGGAGGCTGTCAGAAAAATTCCGAGTGATGACCCCTATTGAGTGTTACATTGATCAAAAAGGCCTAACAAATTGAGCATTTTGGCGCGAACCGGAGGTCGATATATTTTTTCACATTCGATATATTTAATATTGAATGTCACTTTACAGATTGCGATGTCTCGAATGTGAAAAACGATATCGACCTCCAGTTTGCGCCAAAATTCTCAGTGTGTTACGCCTTATTGATTGATGAATCTCTCAATAGGGGTCGTCTCTCGACATTTTTCAGACAGCCTCCCGTGGGGGCCGAACACGTTACAAACTGTTGGGGGCTTTAAAACTAAATTTTGACTAAATTTTTGTAAAATTGAATTTTTTTCTGAAAAAGGCTTGCTTTTTAGAGTATTTTAGACTCCTTCCCTAACGACACATTTCGAGGTTGAAACCGGATTCAATTCAGTTTGGCAAACCAGTCAACCGATTTCAATCCAGTTTTTCAATCCGGGTTCAAACACAATTATAACATAAACTGGATTTAAGCCGGATTATAGACAGTTTGAAATGGCTCACATGTCCGCCAAAAAATTGACTAACTAGATTTGACTAGGATTCTAGCTATCTTCGCCACGCATCATAGACCTCTATTCAAACTGGTTCAAAGACGCTTTCCAACTTGTTTTAAAAATGGGGTTCAATCAGGGTACAATCAGTTTAAAACCACCGACTCCGAACAGGATTCAAACGAGATTATCAAAGCCGCGTTGAATGCGAATTCTAGACAGTTTGAAATGGCTTACATGTCCGCAAAAAAAATTGACTAACTAGTTTTGACTAGGATTCTAGCTAGTCCGCAAATCCAAACAGCGCTCTCCTGATTCTGAGGGACACTCAGCAAACGATCAACAATTTTGTTTCATACTTTTAGAATAGTAAAGCAGAGCGGAAAAAATTGAGAGGGGGAGGTCTAGTTTTTACGGAAATTCCGATTATTTTTTAGCATGATTGGGAAAATCTCGTTTTCCTAAGGATTACAGAATCATTGCTTTGCTGATTAAAATTTTCGGAGGAGAGAGGAGATCCCTCCCTCGGCCCCTTTCTATCGAGGGCATGTCGGAGCACCCCCCCCCCCCCCCTCTTCCCCTACACCAATGCAACCCTGTGCACAGCGAAAGAAAAAAAATCAGCTGAGAACTCACTTGCCCTGACTCATATGATCAATATATTATTGGTTTTGTCTGAACAGCGAATAACAAGTAACGGACCGCATGTTGAGGGACAAAGGCAGATCCTCGACGAGCAAGTGAACTGAGAGCAGCAAGCAAGCCGCAAGCGGCTGGCGCTTATTTGTTGTTGACAATGCGATATACGTGTAAAGACTTGAGTTATGAAAGATGCCGATGATGAATCTATACAATATCAATAATATTATTATAACAATGAACGGGGTTTGCTGGGGGTAGGTATATGTATAGTGAGAGGTGACCGCGGAAATAACTTCTGTCCGTTCGGTCAAGTCAAGTGTTCTACCTGCTTAGCCCGAATAGCCTGCACTGTCTTCGGTCGTGTTGTGCCAGGGTGCCTCCCCTCTCTCGGCTCTCCTTCGCCTTACCCCTCGCCCATCGGAGCGTAAATTAACAATAGAAAAAGAAGTAAGCAATCTGCGCGCCACAATTTTTTACCGATTTTGAAATTTTAAACGCCATCCGACGCCCTTTGAAAATATCTACTAAAGTCAAAGAGCCTTTTTTCGATATTTTGATTTGGAGAGAAGTTATGAAGGAAAAACTGAAAAGAGCTACTGTTGGCGCCATCTGTTGGATTTATCTCACTTTAAAAGGTATACCGTGGCCTTAAACAGTGGCGAAGCGTGAAATATCGTTATATTACAGATCAGCGTACTTTAATGCATTTCAGTCATACACTGAACTGAACTATGTAATATTTTCTCAACCGGTGGAATCATCGATGAATTTTTGAAAAATTCGATTAATTAAACGCAAAATTGCAGCTTTGGGTTTTGAGTTCGTATACACTGAGAAAGAAGTGGCTGTTAAAACTATAAGAATAGAACCATAGATGTGTTTCGCCTTATTTCAATCATAAGACCTATCGTTGCAATAGTCTGCGCGCTTGAATCTACCCGAAGTCCGATTGTCTCTATGGAATTCCGATTGTATTTCCATGGGAAATGAAGCGCGGGAATATCCTATCGGAAAATTCATTGAAGCAATCGAAAATTTTTCTCAGTGTAGACGTAGATGTGAGGGGTGAGTGTTACGAAGTGTGCAATCGGCACTCAATGTATATGAAAAACAGGTATAGACAACACCATATGAGACCGGCTCTGATTGGTTCGCCAAAATAGCAACTGAGCCACCATTTTTCTTACCGCACAATTCAAAATGAGAATTTGCACGGCAGTGGAAGTGGCGGTAAACTTAACCTTACCTCCATCATAAAATGTCGATCTGTAATCTCTAATTCGAATAATGATCCCCAACTGAGATATGAAAAGACACACTTGCTAAATTCAAAATTGTACACACCTTCAAAAGCTCCAGTAACTTTAGAAAACTTAATAAGTCGAGAAATCAAGATGGCGGTGAAGTCGCTTTTCAGAGGTGGTCACGCCCCAAGCTTATAAGATGTAAGAGGTATGCTCATATGACTTCGCGCCACAAATTCAGTGGCGCGCAATTCAAAAGCACAGCAGGCAAGATGGCTGACAAAAGCAGAAAACGTATACTTTTTGCAGAAAACATTGGGCTAAAGCAGAAAACAGCCCAATGTTTTCTGCAAGTGTATACGTTTTTTGCTTTTGTCGGCCGTCTTACCTGCTGTGATTTTGAACTGAGCGCCACCGAATTTGTGGCGCGAAGTCAGATGAGCATACCTCTTTAATCTGTAACCTTGGCCACGCCCCCTGTGCCGAGTACTATGTCGACCTGTTTTCCATCTACATCCTTGATTGGCACTCTGATTTCTCGAATGATTTCTAATAGTCGCCTGAAAACCTCGCAACTTTGTAGGTAGAGCTCACAAGACATTGGCGGTTAGCATTCGCTAAATTTTTGAATACATAAAAAAGGCAGCTATATTGTTTGATTCTACGTTGTTAAAAGGGTTTTAAGAACAGAATCAAAACACACGAGCCCTTGCAGAAATAATGCTGATCGAATTGAACAATCGTTAGTTCGATTGGGCCTGACAAAAAAAAATGAAAAGAAAACATGAGTGAAGAGGCGAAAGCGAAACAGGGGGGGGGAGAGGACGAGAAGCAAAATCTCTTTTGACACTTGAAGCCGCGCAGGGTGGATACAAGGGGTGGGGGAGTGGGGGGGGGGGGGGGGGGGTTGACGAGGCTCGTTGAAACTCGCTTGAATGGATTGTCAACTTGTCAACAGGAATACCACTTGTTTATAGAGGCGAGGACGCACACTGGACCAGAACATGGCTTTTTTCAGACAAGTAAAAATTGTTTATTTTGTTTTCAGAAGGTTAAACACATTCTAGTGATGAATAAGGTCTGTTGCGTATACTTTTGCTACAACATTGTTGCACAGAATAATACAATCAGAACGGAAACTCTGTCGGATTCTGAAGCAAATTCATTCCACGTCCGCCATGTTGGGATATAGGATATTTACATCTGGATTCGAGCGCGAAAAAAAAAATAGAGGACATGATCCGCGAAATATTCATTTTAAAATCCCAATAGAATAAAAGTGAGGCCGGAAACTAAGATTTCTTTCCAGAATTTACATAAATAAATGGCTTTCAACACAAATCAACCAAATCCGCCATGTTGGGATGTAGGACCACAGCGTTGCCTATTGGTGCCGTTAAATTTCAAACTTGCTTCCATTGGCTCTTATGGGAGTTTTCTGATTGTATTATTCTGTGATTGTAGAACCTCGATTCTCACCAAATTTATCGCAGAAATGACTAAAACGTTAAAATATACTCATTAACTTGGGAAATCACTTCAAATTAAACAGCCCGCGCTACACTAGACACTACCTATACGGACATACTGCTATGTAGACGAAAATACCGTGTAAATGTAAATGACATCGTAACCTTAAAGAGATGGAATTTACCTCTAAAAACGCACGAAATATTGGCTGAATATGCGCTGTCTGGCCTTCCTTGGTTCATCAAAACAAAATAATACAAGAATTGTATGCATCGAAACGAAACATTCAAATTTCAAATGTTTGTAAGTTATTTCGATGTTTACATAAACGTGGTGGTTCCGTCTATGCAAAGAGTAAAAAAGAGTCCCAATAAAACGGTAGGAGAGCGTGGTATAGTCGAATTACTATCGAATGTCTTTATCGATTGTAGGCCTCTGATTGGCTAGCGGAAGCCTGGGCCCTGTGAAATCGCTCTTACAGAAATTTAACATGGGATTTTTGACTTTGCTTCATTTAAAGTTTTTCAAGAATATTATTCTTTCTTACCCTCGGGAAATTCAAATTATATTTTTTTGAGACTATTACGAAGAGATTGATGGGTCATTTTTATCATTTCATCGAAAAAGTAAAGGAAACCATATGAATTTGAAAGTAAAATTACGGGTAATTTTTTGTCGTGTTTCCCACTCTTCGCACAGGTCGGGCCGCCAGTTGTTTTTTCCAGTTTTCTTGTTTTAGTGTAAATTGCAGATGATTTGAAATGCACGCGAAATTCATTTATTTAGGGTAATACGCCAATTTCATGAAGAAACCCGAAGATTTCAACGCAAAAACTCGAAATAATACGAAGTTGAAGCGGCTCACAATCGGACGTTACGGCGGAAGAAAAAATCCTCGTAATTTAATTTTCAGTTTCATATTTTTCTGTTAAGTTTGTGATGAAGTGATAAGTGTGACCCATCAATATCTCCAATATATCCTCAAAAAAATATAATTTAACTTTTCCGAAGGTATAAGGAGGAATAATTTTCTTGGAATTTGACTTTAAATGAATTATAATGAACTTAAGTTATTTCGCTATATCTATTGTTCATGATCTCGATTTTTGTTTTGTAAAATTTTGTCCGAGAAATTCCGTGTTTCGGTTCACTGTGAGACGGTGAGCATAGTTGAGCACCCTCATCGCTCTCATCCTTTTATTCCGCGCCTGTGAGCATCCGTCGCAACATTTGGCGTCGCGACGTACCGTTCCTAGTTCCAATTCCTTCCTTCCTTCTTCTTCACCAAGCGCCTACCATACTACTACTCTCTTCACCAAGCTTCTACCATACTACTACTCTCTCAGCCTCGACTCAACTCGACACTGTCGACTCCGAGGATTGACGGCAGCTACGAGGATTGCATCCGAGAGCACGAAGAGGCAGCAAATATTTTCCTTGGACCTCTTTTTTTTTTTAAAAAAAAAAAAAAAAAAAACTCCGTCACGATCTTTATTTGCGTCGTCACGTGTTCGAGATGAAAACATCTAAACTTTCAGGATCTGTTGCTCCTATAAAGTTTCTAAACAGTATGTTTCTACAGTCTACAGCCCCCAACCTGTAGACTCAACGAGTTATTACACGGAATGGCGGAATAAAAGGTCGCGGGTACTATTCTTTTAACCCTTGTGAGCCTAAGGGATTTCGGTAACACAAAGGACTAAGGGGGGGGGGGGTATTTTTGTACCCCAAGGATATTTTCATGCAGCACAGTCAGTATCAATAATTTTGAAACTTTAATGGATGGATTATGTACTTAGTACCCTAAGAGAGTAATTTATGTGAAATTTGAGTAAATTTTTGCTATGTTGCAAAATTTACACTTACTTTTAAAAAAAATGTCAAAATAAAAAAAATGGAAGAAATGAAATGAGCTACCATATTATTTTTCCATTTTTGATAAATTTCCAATTTTTTTTCAATGATCTGACTTGATATTCTTAATCTACATCAAATTTCCGTAAACTTCACTGTAATAGATGGTTCCAAACTTAAAACTGGCAGGACGAAGGGGGGGGGGTATATTTGTACCCCAACACTTTAAATTTCTATAATATCGACAAAAATTCATAAAAATTAATGAAATTTGGTAGACGTGTTCTAAGTATCCTAACTTAAAATGTCATGAAGTCCCAAAAAAATTTTGAGCAGTTTTGACAAAATGGCGTCAAAAAACTGGCCTGGGGTACAAATGTACCCCCCTTAGGCTCACAAGGGTTAAAAAATGTACGTGTCCTATTGTACTGGTAATATTTGAAGGGGCTACCGTTAGCATCAGGGGCATTAGGGAGGAATGGGAATGCCCTTCCAAGGATTTGACACGGCTCGAAAAAGGAAAATTGGAGAAACAACAAAAAGGGTTGTTTAATTTTAGCACGTTTAGGGTAAGTAAGCTTGAAATCTCGCGGAAGAAGTGTACAGTATGAGTTGTACCCTAGTACCCTAAATTTTCATGACATGGTATGAGTTACAGGTGAACATTTTAGAACTTGAGTCGTACTCCAGTATTTTCAGGATTTTCAATTCTTATAATAAAATAACAAGATTACCCGGGCAAAAATGATGCGTACAGGTCCATGAGGTCCCAAACCGATTCCCCCATACAGAGTATGGATTTGTATGGATACTGTATGGGTATATATACGTAATGACGTCCTTACTGATCCTTACATTTTACATATCCATACGGATCTATACAAATGCAAATATGCATACTCTGTATAGGGAATTGGTTATGGATCTCACAAGTGAAAAGGATATTGGCGTCATCTAGGGCCTCAATAGTCAGAGTTTTCAGGGGCTACACGTCGTGTCGTAAGGGAAGCAAAAAAAAATTAAAATTAATTAGTGCTTTGCCCCCCTCCCCCCCTGGAAAAAAGTTGAAATGACGCCTCTTGGTTAACTTTAAGGAGATTTTAAACTAAAAATAGGGGACATATTCGACGACTTTGGAATATTTTCCAACGTTCGGTCCGAATTTCCCTAATTATTACTGGTCCAATAGGAAGTAAACTTTAAGGAAATATATCCTACTTTTTTTCTTTTTTTTTTTTCTTCTGAAAAATCTAAAAGATTTAGAGCAAAGAATGTAAAATAGTGGCGCTTTAATTGACAGTCTACATACTCTACACCTTAAGTCTACAGCATGTCAAAGTTGAAGAAAAGCTTTTAAAAAGGCCGTAATAAGGGGTCCATTTATTCTTTTCTTCTCTCCGTGAAGCCAAACTAGCAAATGGTCGGTCAATTTCAAATTGCAAGCTCTTAACTAATAAACACTACGTATTAACGTAGCAATCTTGATTACGGAGATCACGAGACACAGAGACGCGTGAATTAAATAGTCCAGGGATAAACGAGAGAGAGAGAGAGAGAGAGAGAGAGAGAGAGAGAGAGAGAGAGAGAGAGAGAGAGAGAGAGAGAGAGAGAGAGAGAGAGAGAGAGAGAGAGAGAGAGAGAGCACGAGAGGGCGGTGTACTTATATACTAGAGCAAATTTCATGCAGGTATCGCAAGCAGCACTGTTGCCAAATTTCATATTTAAATCCGTGAAATTAACAATGAGTCTTAAGGAAAATATACGGCTTAAAACCTCCGTAAATCCGACAACGCTGATTGCAAGTAACCGGAAACGGTCTTAAGAGGGTGAGAATCAACCATATTGCGCGGGGTATGAAGCCGCGGGGTACGCCTTGGGTTCGAGGAGGGTCACACAGTATCGTAGTGCAGCCTTTGCCATGGCATACAGTCGCCGTAGTATTATAGTGATTGGATGGTGGGGGGAGGGGGGGGTGAGATGCATGCACTATACGAGGCGATAAATTAGGGCTACCTATTATATGTATTTTATAAATGCAATAAGGGCACGGGGTCAAGGTGGCAATCAGAGTGACTGCCTGACTGGTACTAAACACTGCAAGCAGGGTTTTTCCCCCGAGTCTGTGAGTCTCAAAATCCCCCTCCCCTCCCCCTATCATTCCGCAACCCCCTCCTCGCTCCTTTCTCGCCTTGTTGCTACTTGATCGATCCCCTTTTGTTTTGTTTGTCATCAGTACGAGAACCCATTCCGCTCGTTTGAACCCCCCCCCCCGGCCCCCGCCCCCTCCCATTTAGTACACGGCACTCGATCCCTCGACGATAAATATAGCTACGTCGCGACTTCATCGCCGCGTGCCCAGCTGGAAATAGCCTCACGATCGATGAGTCGGTTAACCTCAAAATATAACGCGATCAAAACAAAAACAAAAGGTAATCCGGCCTCAGTGTGGCTTGGTGCAGATCAGGGCACCTGACACCTGACTGACAATCCATAGGTTCCGCAGGTTCGAATTCTGATAAAATCAGCAAAATCTTCACTGGTTTGTGTCTTTTGGTTTCCTTAAAGATGGTCCACGGTATATCGATTACAGCGGAAATCTGAGAGCTAGAGCTTATACCATGGATGTTTCAAGTCTTTGGTGTCTCCTGACCAGTGACGGTCAAAAATCATTTTTTTTAAATAACCATGAATAATCAATTAACTAAAACTATATTCGCATTATTCTAATGTTATTCCTAATAGTAAATCAAAGTTTTAGCACTGCCATCCACTCATCTTATGCTGATAGTGCGTCAAAACTTCGATTTACTAATATATGAATAACACGAGAATAATGCAAATTGTTTTAGTTAATTATTCATAGTTATTAAAAAAAAACGATTTTTGCCCATTACTGCCTGGCAGTAAACAAATTATTACTTTTATTTCTTTTAAATTGTCTATAGATGAATGTAGGATCCAATCAGGAGCATAAGCCAGTAAACTCACCCCCCCCCCCAAAAATAAGAACCGTGGGAGCCAACGAGAGATAGGCGGCAGGGCGATCCCCCGAAAGACCTTAGGTGTTGCGAGCTTAACCCCTTCAGTACCACGCCTGAGTATTTTATATTCGTTTTCGTCAGTACAGATCTGATTTACAAAATGTCAATCTTTCATTGACAGAAGCTACTATAAACTATCGATCTCTTCAAAATAATGTGTCGAGGAGCGCCTTCAATTGACAGTGTAAGCAAACTCAACACATCAGAGTAGGCATATTCACCTCCCAACTTAATTTGAACGAGCAAGCGGAGATTCTGTAACCTGGTAGTAAAACCAGAGATTACTAAGCCTAAGAGATATGGCATAACGATTCTAAAGTGTTGTTCGACTCCTACGAAGTATGCAATGTGGCGTACGCCGGTGACCGTAAACATTGTTACTACTGTTGCTGTTTGAAATGAGGTTTGACAGCAACGCCACTAACTAAATTACTAAGATTAATAAAGTGTTTGGGAAGTTTAATGAGCTCTGAGTTTATTTTGAACGTGAATCTGAAATTCTAAGTCACTTTAATCATCCCATCAGCCATTAAATGACAAACATTTGTATGCGACAGAGAACCTAACCTCATTTCCAACAACATGAATAACAACAATGTTTACGGTCACCAGCGTACTGCACGTTGTATCACGGCCATTCTGCAGGTGTTTTTTACGGAGCCCGGCCAACGGTTTTTTAACACGGCGGAGATAGGAAGTGCCATATCTCTTAGGCTTAGTAATCTCTGAGTAAAACGGTTAAGTGTGCATAAAGGAAGTATGCGTCATTGGCGGCTCGTGAAATTCGGCAACAATGTTTTTGCTCCATTTGATTCTATGTAAAACAATCGATTCGATGCTTCACCAGTATTCAATTCTTTCACATTGAGTTAAATGGAGGGCAAACGTTGTTGCCAAATTGCACGAGCCGCCACTGGTATGTGTTTCACATACGGCTAACGAAGAAAAGAGAAAGGAAGGCAAAAGTTATATGCGTGTATTTTCGTTGGAAAAATATGTACTGTATATAATTATTCTCAGTTCTAACCATAGCCGTAGCCAGGAGATCGTCTGCCTCTCTCTTAGTCCATTTGACTGCATGTGTTAGAAAAGGACAGAAAGAGGGGCTGAAGTCACGTGACAGCCCCTACATCCATCCTTTTCTAACAAATGCGTTCAAATGGGCTAAGAGAGAGAAAGAAAATATCCTGGCTACGGCTATGGTTCTAACCATGCTATAGATGAATATACATGCATGGAACATTGATCGGTTAAAGTCACATTGAAGTACACATATAAATGTTTTATCGGAGTGTATATGTGTACTATGGCTTTCAAAAGAAAGTCTTCTGATAAAAATGTTCATTCTCTCATATCGCGGCCAGTTTGACGTATTGCACGGATAAATCAGGTATTTTAGAGTTTCACAAAAGTGTTTTTTGAAAGTTTGCCCCAAAAAAAAGATTATATCTAATGATCCTAGGAAAATAAAAGAAATATTCAAAAAGAGCAGTTTCGATGAGATGACTTTCTTTAGCAAGTCATAGTACATGACGTAGAAGTTGTAATAGTTATGGCAATCGCCTAGTGATGGCGCCTACCGAGCGTTGCGTCGCGAAGTCGCGATGGCCTCTATAAGTGGGCCACAAGAGACTAACCATTTTAATGAAGAATAATAAAGTCCTCCCTTCTGCGAAGAGAAGAGGCGCTAGAATTTGAACCCTCTATTCACGGCCAAGATGCGACTCTCGCCCCAAAGTTGCAGGCACAAAGTGGGACAGAACGTGTTAAAAAATGGGCCCAGCTTACTAGAATCCAGGGTTCTGTATGCAGATTCAAGATTTTGTCTTTTCTCTTCCTTTGGCTTTTTCTTGTTTCGTTTTTTTGTTTGTTTATTTCGGCAGATTTATTTTCAGAAATATACAAAAATTACAAATAAAATCAAATTACCTGCCCCTAAGATGAAGCTATTATTGGTCCAAACACTCCAAACATAGCGTTTAAGAACTTATCAGGCCGAGATCTATATAGTGAAATAGAAATTACTTATGTATAAAATAGAAGGTAAGATTTAATTTTTTTTTTTCGATGGATCAACCGTTTCTACAACGCTTTCGTTACAAAATAAATGAAGATTTAGGGAAATACGTCTTTTCTAGGCGAAATTATTATTACATCTGCAATAAACCGGTGTACACCGGTCACTGGCTGCATCAGAGTAGATTTATGGTTGAACCGGCGCGGCGTGATCCGGGATAGACCAATAATGAACTTTTATTTTCTCCTAGAAAGCACGAATTGTACTAAATCTTCGTTATTCAAGTATTAAATGACGTACAGAGGGTTATTTCGTTCATGAATTAATTTAAAATCTAGTATTCTATTCTTGCCATCTGATGAATTCTAGAACGTCCCCAATCAGGCGAAGAGATGGAAAGAATAATGGGCCAGTTGCACAGTTAAAATATTTCAATTAATCTTAAGCATAACTCTGGCGTCATTAGCTGTAGAATTTGGAGTTGGTTTTTTGTGTAAACTGTCAATTTAAACGACGTGAAAGTGTTCAAAAGTGGCAAGCAGGACACATCATGTTAATACAACTATCCAGGTAAGAAACTTCGGTTTTTTTTTCTATCATGTATCTGTTGTTACATCATGCAAATAATCCTTCCAAAAGAAACAGCTATATCGATTCATGTGTCCGCATGTATCGTCACTCTAAAACACACCCACCTTTATTTCAAACCATTTTCAAAAGGATTGGTAAGAACTTTCGTTTTCAACTTTTAAGGTTCAATAATGAGAGGCAAACAGTACAATCCCGTGTAAATCTGGACATGCGAGATTACCAGTGGCGTCGCGTGCAGTTTGGCAACAATGCATTATATCCATTTAAACTCATGCAAAAGATCGAATTCAGGGGGTGCACAGTGAACAAGGAAAATTCGAGATATTTAACGAGTTTAAATGGAGCTGTTGCATTGTTGCCAGATGGCACGCGACGCCACTGGAGATTACCATCATGGTTGCCTTCGATGGTGTCTAAAATTACACTGAAAAAATAAAAATGCTGATTTAGCATTTGACATGAAGAAAAAGTGTCCAACATGTACTAAATGCTGATTCTACATTATGAAAACGCTGATTCTACATTTGAAAATGCTGATTTAACATTTGAAAATGCTAATTTAACATTTTATAATGTTGAATCAGCATTTTCATAATGTAAAATCGGCATTTAGTACATGTCGGACACTTTTTCTACTTGTTAAATGCTAAATCAGCATTTTTATTTTTTCAGTGTACAACTGAGAAAACCCCTGCACAGTTATGGCGAGGGGTTGCGCGTGCATTCTGGGCAACGTTGCTGTCAGTCCATTTAAAGTCATGAAAAAGGTCGAAATATTGGAGGTGCACATTGCACTCCCTCAAATCGATATTTTACATGGATGCGAAGGGACACGGTTGTAATGTTAGCAGATTCTACGCGCCGCCACTGGTTATGGCAAAAGGGTCGAGAAAAAGTCTCGTTTGAATCTATTGTACGCCACATTGATCGTGAAAGCCTCTACAAAGCTAACGGCCGGGGAAGCCGATACATTTTTTTCACGGTTAAGAGTCAAAAGGGGCACGAATCCCCCCTCCTCTACAGAAACAGGAACTGGAAGCGGGTTCTCCGGCAAAACGCCTGGGAAAGTAAGAGTCGGCGCGCGGCTCAGAGGTTTCAAACGCATTCGAAATACTGAACGAGGAGGGTTGAATAAAATATGGGAGAGCATAGGTGGGTATACCTTTCCTTCCGTCTTTTGTTTGAATTTCGTAGTGGTATACATAGATATATATACATATATAAGGTGAGAATTAAAATTTGATGGAGCGCGCCCACTTCAGATTCAGATCACGAGAGCTTCTCACTTCCCTAATTCGCCTTCCGCTGCCCTAAATACCGCCTGCTGTACGGCCGCGCGCTGCCTGGCTGCCTGCCTCTCTTGTTCATCACCCGTCCTTATCAAATTTCTCCCTTGCGACGCGACGCGATTCAAAAGCGGAAGAGCAGTTATCGAATGGTTAAGGGATCACTCCCCTCCTCCCCCCCCAACTCTGTCGAGATGTCAAACCATAATACTCGGAAATAAAAATTTTCGACTTGAGCGAGAGTCGCATTCGACAGATGATGTTTCCTGAAGAGTTATTGGTCGGGAGCAAAGTGGGAGGATTGGCGCACAATATACCGAATGATGTGTATTTCTGGATTAAAGAAAGTTTTGGGTCATGTTTTCAAAATAGTTTGCCAGTAAAATCTGGTATTTTTAAGCGGAAACGGGTAATCTGTCTTCATCGTAGTGAAAAATTATCATATTTTATACATTCTGTAAAGCATAAGGCTTTATTGTGATTATAACCATTCATCTTGGTTTCCCTCGTAATGATGTCCGGAATATTATACGTTTCGGTCCACTGCGCGTGGAGAGAGCGCTTGGAGTCGAAGTTGTGAGCCCAGAGTGGGATTTGATGGAATCCTTTTTAGCCTTTGAATTTGAGTTTAAGTGAAAGTGAGCGTGATTAAATGAGAGGAATATACGATTTGATATTGATTCCGTATTACATGGCTGTGGCTGCCAAATTGAGCTGGTCATTCAAAGTAATGGCAGAGTGAACAGTTTTTTTTTTTTTTTTTGATAAACTGGTATGCAGTAGTAAGGAAATAGGCCTGGTGTTGATTCAAAAATGTAAAATTATAAAAAAATAATCCCTGATTATGCGTATATTACCTCCTTTATTCGCGCAGTTATTAAGGTGTTACTTGGTTTGTCACTTCTAAACTACGAAGACATATTTTTTTTTATCTCCACAGATATATCCTTTTCACATACAGGGTGTCCGAGACATGAGTTCACACTTTTGCTGTGAGCGCCTGGTTGATTGTAAAAATCTGAAAAATTCAGGAAAAATCTATTACCCCTAAGCAACTTCAGAAAAAATATTGGGGGGCTCCCACCCTCCTTAAGGGGGGGCATAGGCCCCAAAACGTACCCCGTGTTGCCAATATATCGCATATTTCAAACGACAGGGGGTATTTTTTATTTCATCATTCAAAAGGACTTAAAAAATTGAGCAATTTCGTTTTTTCAGATTTTCGGTAGCCCCTCTCAAAACAAAATGGCGGCCAAATAGCTACCCCATACTTTATAGGCCCATAACTTCGGTTTGAATTAATATTTTTTCAAAAACTAAAAAGTTTCTGAATCCTCAGAACGTCATCTTTCGAATGATGTGCCGCACTAAATAATTTGGTGGAAAAAAATTGGGGCGCGGAGCCCCCCCAAAATTTTTTAAGTTTGGGGGGCTGTAGCTCAAAAAAGTCAAATGTAAAGGGGGGTCGTGCTGTACATTAATCGAAAGGTCTTAAAGAAAGGAAGAATTTAGCGCCAACCCGAAGTTGCTACGATGCGTCTATCCAAAATGGCGGCCAAGTAACGATTTGGGGGTGGGGGACCGCCCCCCCAAATAAAATCCGCTCCATCGAGCGATACATCAATCGAAAGGTCTTGGAAAGAGAAAGAGAATGGCACAAACCGGACGTCAATACGATGCTTGTATCCAAAATGGCGGCCGGTCAAAGTTTTTTGGCTTATGACCCTGCAGGGCTGTAGCCAAAAAACTTTGACCGGCCGCCATTTTGGATACAAGCATCGTATTGACGTCCGGTTTGCGCCATTCTCTTTCTCTTTTCAAGACCTTTCGATTGATGTATCGCTCGATGGAGCGGATTTTATTTGGGGGGGCGGTCCCCCACCCCCAAATCGTTACTTGGCCGCCATTTTGGATAGACGCATCGTAGCAACTTCGGGTTGGCGCTAAATTCTTCCTTTCTTTAAGACCTTTCGATTAATGTACAACACGACCCCCCTTTACATTTGACTTTTTTGAGCTACAGCCCCCCAAACTTAAAAAATTTTGGGGGGGCTCCGCGCCCCAATTTTTTTCCACCAAATTATTTAGTGCGGCACATCATTCGAAAGATGACGTTCTGAGGATTCAGAAACTTTTTAGTTTTTGAAAAAATATTAATTCAAACCGAAGTTATGGGCCTATAAAGTATGAGGTAGCTATTTGGCCGCCATTTTGTTTTGAGAGGGGCTACCGAAAATCTGAAAAAACGAAATTGCTCAATTTTTTAAGTCCTTTTGAATGATGAAATAAAAAATACCCCCTGTCGTTTGAAATATGCGATATATTGGCAACACGGGGTACGTTTTGGGGCCTATGCCCCCCCTTAAGGAGGGTGGGAGCCCCCCAATATTTTTTCTGAAGTTGCTTAGGGGTAATAGATTTTTCCTGAATTTTTCAGATTTTTACAATCAACCAGGCGCTCACAGCAAAAGTGTGAACTCATTTCTCGGACACCCTGTATAATATCAAAGAAGAAAACCTTCAATGGGGCTCTCGATAACTTTTGCTTTAAGCGATTGAATAGTTGATTCTCAGGTGAAATCCAGCAAAGATTACAATGAAAACATTGAAAAATTACGAAATTCACTCACAGGCTCACAAAATTATTTTCAAGTTCAAATCGTAATCGTAATAGTGGAGCTACGCAAGTGTAATGTGAGATTTGTATCTAATCTGAGACTTTCCTCTGTATGTTTCAATAGAGATAGGAGAGACAAATTAGATAGGAATCCTCCTATGATACCTGCATAGCTGCACCGGTTTTGCTCTTAAACAGCGGAGCCAAGCAAATGTCATGGAAGATTCCTGTCTATATTGGTTACTCTCTCTACAGAAACAAGCAGAGGGAAGCCTCGAATTAGATCAGAATCTCTCATGGTATGGTACCTGCATCACTCCACCATTAAATGCCTTAAACTTTGAAGTTATTTTATTGTGAGTCTGTGAGTGAACTTCATGATTTTCTAATTTTCACTGGTTTTTAAGGAAGAATTAATTAGTAAATATCGATTATTGCAAAAGTTAGCGAGAGTCCCATTTTCTTCATAAAATGTTCAGTATTTGGAAGAAGTAACGGAAAATGGTCTTCCCGAAACCCTTATTTGATTTACAAAGGTTGCCCCGAGATAAGTAATTATTTCTCTGAGCAAGACTTAAGCGCGGTGCGAAAACGTAATAATGTACAAAGAACAAAATAAGGGAGAAACAATAACGAGAACAATAGAAAGATACTAAACTAACTAATAAAGAGGTGGACAATGTATGCGGGTTGCCTACTCCTCTGCAATTAAGAACAGGGCGTTAAATCTCGCAAGACGCACGGTGGCCAGACCGTGCAGGAGAATATTTACATTTTGGCGGTGTCCATTTTGAATCAAAGTAAAGACTTCAAATTTTCCCGCGCAAACCGTGACGTCTGACAACCATGCTGCGAGATGAGCGTGCTTCTCAAGAACGTGTGTGTTGAGAAGGTGGAGTTTTCCTTTGCAGTAAAAATGAAATTAATTATTATTGTTGCACGCCACGACCCCCCCCCCCCCTCCATCCATCCTTCTAATCCTAAGTCCAAACCCACAACGACAACAATCAATCGAGTCGCAACACAGTTGCCACTCTTTCTTCTTATATTTTTCTTTTTCTTGAGGGAAAAAAATGGATAATTAAATTTACTTATTTTCTTTTTCGATTTCTTCCCGCGTATCGATACTGGAATCAGTGTTTTTTTGTTTTTTTGTTTTTGTGTTTTTGTGTTTTTTGTTTTTTTTCATCCCCTCAATATCAAGCCCGAAGATTACTTGATTACATAGTCTTTATGACACACTTCCAATTTCTTACGGGCGAAGGGGTCCTTGCAAATTTTTGCTACAGGTAACTGAAGAGTTAATTCATACTTAAAAACCTGTAAAAATGACGATGAGTACACTGAAAAGAGAACTCAGTTTTCTATGCGAGGAGTACTACCTACTTAGTTGAATGGCCTAGTTGGTTGGACATAATTTTGTAGTTTTCTCTGCGAGTAGTGCTGCTCAGTTGAATAGTCTTACTTGGTTGGACATAGTTATTTAGTTTTCTCTAATAGGAGTACTCTGTTTAGTTGAATAGTCTTGTTGGTTGGACATAATTTTGTAGTTTTCTTTGCTAGGAGTACTGCTCAGTTGAATAGTCTTACTTGGTTGGACATAGTTATTTAGTTTTCTCTAGTAGGAGTACTCTGTTTAGTTGAATAGTCTTGTTGGTTGGACATAATTTTGTAGTTTTCTTTGCTAGGAGTGCTGCTCAGTTGAATAGTCTTACTTGGTTGGACATAGTTATTTAGTTTTCTCTGATAGGAGTACTCTGTTTAGTTGAATAGTCTTGTTGGTTGGACATAATTTTGTAGTTTTCTTTGCTAGGAGTGCTGCTCAGTTGAATAGTCTTACTTGGTTGGACATAGTTATTTAGTTTTCTCTGATAGGAGTACTCTGTTTAGTTGAATAGTCTTGTTGGTTGGACATAATTTTGTAGTTTTCTTTGCTAGGAGTACTGCTCAGTTGAATAGTCTTACTTGGTTGGACATAGTTATTTAGTTTTCTCTAATAGGAGTACTCTGTTTAGTTGAATAGTCTTGTTCGTTGGACATAATGTTGTAGTTTTCTCTGCGAGGAGTGCTGCTTAGTTGAATAGTCTTACTTGAATGGACATAGTTATTTAGTTTTCTCTGATAGGAGTACTCTGTTTAGCTGAATAGTCTTGTTGGCAGTGGCATAGCCAGGAATTTTTCTAGGGCGGGGGGGGGGGGGGGGTCCGGGGTCCGCAAATTGTCATGGGGGGGGTCAAAGATACTAATTTGGTAAAATTTGTCTGAAAACGCAAAAAATGACCTTTTTTTAGGACAAATATTGGTGTCATGGGGGGGGCGGGTCCAGACCCCCTGGACCCCCCTTGGCTACGCCACTGCTTGTTGGTTGGACATAATTTTGTAGTTTTCTCTGCGAGGAGTGCTGATGCTTAGTTGGTTGGACATATATGTAGAAATATAGTTTTCTCTGCTAGTAGTATTGCTCAGTTGAATCGTTTTGTTCGGTTGAACATAGTTTTTTTTTTTTTTTTTTTTTTGCAGCATTTTACATCATACTTGATAGTTGATAGTCCTTTTCATTTTCCCACAGCAAAACCTTGCAAGAGCTTTATTGACGTTACTGAGGTTCATCCTTACTTTTATGTAATATATAGATTCCGTGGCTCTCCATATTCGTGATTGTTCTCATATTGCCGTGCTGCAGCCATTTTTCAACACCCAAAGCGCGAATTAAGCAAATTCAGAGGACAGAAATGATGTCAAGGACACAAGAAAGGACAGGGCAAAGCCTCTAAAGCACATACGGAGAAAGAGGGTGCGGTGGGGGGAGTGGGGGGAGCGGGGGATGGTGATAAGGTAAGCCAAAAGTTTCTGTGCGACAAGACAAGACAAGAGGATGGATGAAGGAGGAAGGGAGAATTGGAGATGGTGCAGAGGTAGAAGGAGAGGGAGAGGTGTGGATGAGGAACAGGGTCAGGTGAAAAGCTCGTGGAAAATCGCACGAGGGAGATTTCGTGAGGGGATTCTCTCGTACAGTGTTGTCAAATGAAACAAGAATGAGTGTTTACCTTGGGAATGAATGCATGCACGGGGAAAAATGAAATGACTAACAACGCAATTTAGTTTTGTAAAATTAAATAAAACAAAAAGCTAGTCGTACTAGTTATTTTTTGTAAAATTGTTTAAACTTTAGGGCTACTTTTACGATTTAAATTGTAAATTTTGCCTCAGATTTATTAACTTTCCGATTTGGACTTCAAATTTGTCAATTTGAATCATGGGCGGATACAGGGAATTGTCTTTCTCTCTCTCCTTCCATTTGAACTTATGTGTTGGAAAAGGACAGCAGAGGGGGACATCACGTGACTTTGGCCCCCTCTTCTGTCCTTTTCCAACACATAAGTTCAAATGGAAGGAGAGAGAGAAAGACAATTCCCTGTATCTGCCCATGATTTGAATGGTGCAGTTGCAAGGGTCTGGAATGTTGTGGTTTTCAAAATGCGTCAAATTGGGTTAAGATGATTCTCCAGCGTTTAGTGTCGATTTCTGCCACCAGAGCGCTACCGTTCGAATAATTTCAAATTACAGGCCGAAAGCTATTTATATTTCAGAAAACGGAAAATCAGTTACTAGATAATCATCTGAAGAACGCTCCCCGATGCATTGCGCCCCCCCCCCCCCACCCGGCGGGGTCGGCGGAGCCCATAGATACGCCATCACTGTGATTGTGCACATAGTTTCCTCTGCTCTAATTGGAGTGTAACAAGAAATGGAAGTGAATCAAAGTAGGTATCTACGCAAAACAATGACCTGAAACCTGAAGGATAACTCAACCAGGCTAGCAATTGTGGCATAGAAACGATACGACAGAGGTTTAAGTGGGTTTGCCACTATAAATTAGGTGATGTAAGGGAGAATCCCACGCAGAACCTTCAAAAGGTCAGGTTTTAAAAACTCTCCCCGCCAAAAAAACAAAACAAAAAACAAAAACTCTTACGCATAGTTGCGATCAGAGACTGGTATTTACTTAATATTCAATTTCAGTCTGTTTTACCTACAATCAACCTCCATGATTAGCATCTGAACACAGCTTCTATGGTCAAGCCGCAGAATGATCCAAGTAGTATATCCCAAAACGGACCGTGATATCTTTTTCCAAAAAAAACTTTACACCAAAAGTCAAGTAAAACCCGGCCAAGATTAAAAAATGTTTCCCAACTGTATTAACGATGGCTCTCTTTTCCACCGCCCAAAGGGCATTGATATTAAAGATAGCCAAGTTTAATTTCCACCGTACTCTCTTCTCTATTCTTTTCAACAGAAAAATGTAATCCTACTTATCTTTAGCAATAATAATGGCTCTCTTTTCAACCGCCCAAAGGGCATGATATTAAAGATAGCCAAGTTTAATTTCCACCATACTCTCTTCTCTATTCTCTTCAACAGAAAAATTTAACCATGTCTACCTTTTGATATTTCGCCTGGTACTCATTCTTAGCGTGCATCGACATTGCATACGTTTGAAAATGAAGGAGTGACAGCACGGAAAGCCGACACCGCCTCGCAGCGCGGCTATGGAGGTTCTTGCCTTATTGTTTGATTAGTCCCTCAGATATTGCTGTTATAACACAGGGGTCCAAGCATCTGCTTAGAACAAATTATTTTTAATTCTGTTCAACGACCCGAGACCAATCAATGCCACGTCCAAAGTAAGAGAGAGAAAAAATTTCCGAAGAAACAATTGAAACGAAGTTTACTTCAAGAAATTGGAAGAAGATTTTGAGGAAGGAAGAAGCCAGAAACTTGGACCGCGACATGAGAATATTTCACAGGGAACTTAAAGTCACATTGTGAGAAAAGTAGTTGAGTTGAATGGTGGAAAAAGAGTCGCTGCCCAAGTTTCTGGCTTCTTCCTTCCTCAAAATCTTCTTCCAATTTCTTGAAGTAAACTTCGTTTCAATTGTTTCTTCGGAAATTTTTTCTCTCTCTTACTTAGGACGTGGCATTGATTGGTCTCGGGTCGTTGAACAGAATTAAAAATAATTTGTTCTAAGCAGATGCTTGGACCCCTGTGTTATAACAGCAATATCTGAGGGACTAATCAAACAATAAGGCAAGAACCTCCATAGCCGCGCTGCGAGGCGGTGTCGGCTTTCCGTGCTGTCACTCCTTCATTTTCAAACGTATGCAATGTCGATGCACGCTAAGAATGAGTACCAGGCGAAATATCAAAAGGTAGACAGGGTTAAATTTTTCTGTTGAAGAGAATAGAGAAGAGAGTATGGTGGAAATTAAACTTGGCTATCTTTAATATCATGCCCTTTGGGCGGTTGAAAAGAGAGCCATCGTTAATATAGTTGGGAAACATTTTTTTAATCTTGGCCGGGTTTTACTTGACTTTTGGTGTAAAGTTTTTTTGGAAAAAGATTTCAAATTACAGGCCGAAAGCTATTTATATTTCAGAAAACGGAAAATCAGTTACTAGATAATCATCTGAAGAACGTCTCTGCAAAATATCTCGTCAATAACTTTAAAAATAAGGCTGGAAGTTCCAAAAAAAATGAAATATCGCATTTCGATACAAGAATCACTTTGTGTTACACTTCATTTTTTGGTACTTTCAGCCTTGTTTTTGAAATTAGTGACGAGGTATTTTTTGAGAGACGTACTTCGGATGATTATCTAGTGACTGAGACTCCGTTTTTTCAAAGATTCAATACTTCCGACCTGTAATTTGACATTAATCGAACGGTAGCGCTGTGATGGTGGCAGAAATCGGCACTAAACACTGAAGAATCTTCTTAATTCAATTGTAACTAGTACTATGATCTCGCGTTTGAAAGAATTGAAAAACGAGGCAACCGTGTCTTTCCCCGTCTCGCTTCTACCTCGGCGTGGTAACGGTGGATATACTTTTGTCCGGGAACGAGACTATTTTTCGGGAAGAGAAAAAGGCGGGAGGGTGCCGAGTGGCGGGGCGGGGTGGGGAAGGGCGGATGAGAAAATAGCCGTAACTATAATTAATGCCATCTCATGAGAGTAATCTTTCCGAGTCCTACGCTACGTTTTACTAATTACGCCCTCAGGCGGTGGAGAAGTAGGCAACCAGACAGACAAGAGTGTACCCGAGACGGCAGCACGGCCGCGGAAGGCGCAGAGAACGGCAACAAGATGCTCCTTATCCTCTCATCCTTGAAGTAGAGAGGGAGAGAGAGGGAGAGAGAGAGAGAAAGAGAGAGAAAGAGAGAGAGAGAGAGAGAGAGAGAGAGAGAGAGAGAGAGAGAGAGAGAGAGAGAGAGAGAGAGAGAGAGAAAAGAGAGAGAGAAAGAAAGAGAGAGAGAGAGAAATGGTTAGACTGGCTGAGACTTCGAGAGTCTCTTGCTGCGCATTTCTCCCGACACCTGCAGAGAAAATTCGTATTCTATCACATTTCCGCTTCCTTATTATCCTAGTTTTGTTATTTTCTACTTTTAACCTCGCCTCCCCTCCCTTCGCCCTGACCTACCCCCTCTTTCCGAACTTTCGTGCCCACCCTCTTCAGCCTCCTCCACCATACCACACTATCCGGTTTTCGCATGTCGATCTTTGACTTTGCTTTTCGGTTTAAGGGCAGTCCCTTAAACGAGACGAAACGTTCTGCCTAACGAGATAGGTTGGAGAGGCTGATCTGCCTCTGGTGCTCTGGGGGCTGATCGTTTGATTCATCAATAAATCGATCGTTGAGACTGTACATGAGTGATCACACATAGCCGATCGTAATTGAAGAGGAATTTTAAAAAAGAAATTGAGAAAATAATATGTGAAAAACATCAAAGACCGACTCTAAAACGCACTTGAAAATCAGTAAAAAAGGGTAATACTTTCGACGAAATATCGATCCGCCGGACGAATAGAGGAATTCAATTAGCTACAAAAGCACTGTTAGTGATGCCAAATCAATCTGAAACAACGACTTACGACAGAGAAATCGTATGGATTTCATTGCTCATAAAATAGCGAATACATTATACGACAACACAAAACAAAAACCATACCGACACCAATATGCATTCCCATTACAGGGTCGTCCATAAAAACCCTTCTTGACTTCTGAAGGATGAGAAAGGAATCCGATTACCTCGCTTTTTATGAGTTCAGTTCAGTGGCGTCGCGTGCCATCTGACAACAATGCAACTGCTCCATTTAAACTCATTAAATATATCGAATTTTCCTTGTGCACTGTGCACCCCCTGAATTCGATCTTTTACATGAGTTTAAATGGATACAACACATTGTTGCCAGATCGCACGCGACGCCGCTGGTTACGTTGTGTATCGCAATTAAGAGCTCTCGATTTGAGTGTCCGTATTGTCGAACCCCTTTTTTTTTTTTTTGTGACATCCGACTTGGCAATACTGGTGGTGAGGAGAGGGGGGGGGTTGATATTTTCTTTTTTTTTCCTTTTTTTAAGAGGAGATACAAGTGTTAAATAAGGAAAACACAGGGACTTACAACAATGAGTGTGACGATGCGATGGCGATACTTTGAAGATCCGCTAAAGCTGGGATATTGCACTCACACAAAGGGCGTCGAGTCGTCGAGGTGGGACGAAAGGGGGGGGGGGGGGTTGTGAGAGGGAGGAAGCTTTGATAGGGGGCAACAGGGACCGAGAGCTTAAGAGCCCCGACTCTTGAGTTCCGAAACGTGGAGGAGGAGGGAGGGGGGGACGGGTGAGGGGGAAAGGGGAGGGGGGGGGGGAGGGGAGGGGGGAGGGGGAGGGGGTCTAAGAGGATGAGAATGAAGGAGAGGCGAGAGACTTATCAACACAATTTTCTCTGCTCCTAACACACACTTCACCTCTTCCCTCTCTCACACCAACTCATCGTGACGTCAATAATAATTTCCTAACTGCGACGAACGACTGGTGAGCTGGTGTGTTGGTGAGTTGGTGAGTTGGTGAGTGGTGACTGGTCCTTCCGATGCCCCAATTCATGTACGCGCATGGAGGCGGCGCCTTCGTTAGGGCCTTCCCCTCCCCTCCCCCAGCCCCCTATAGATCCTTCATGAATCGAGACACAAGGAATATGGATTATGCGCGTCATTAATCGGGCGTCCGGTTTGCTCGGGATGGAAATCGTAAGATTTGTGCCAAGTTTATCGAATACTAAACATGTAAAGCTTTATTGATCAGCGGTCCGATCATTTACTGTATCGTTAAACCGATCGTTAAAACTGTCTACGAGTGATGCTATTGGTCGAAAATTGTATAAACTTAGCCGTTGCTATGGTAATCATCGTTGAAAGTCTCGTTTTGTAAAGGCTATTCATGAGTAACCTTTAAAAAACGACTATAACGATGGTTACCAAAGCAAGGGCTAACCAATAGAATCACGCATACACAGTCTTAACGATCGGTTCGCAACGATAAAGTAAATGATCGGCCCGCAGACAAAAAGTTAACATTGAGAATACTCCACAAACACTTTTTCACATTAAAATTATTCTGAAAGGGAAACTCCAGACCCTCTTTTCTTTTCTGTGGGAGACCCCCAGATCTCCCTTAAGGTGGTAATTATACAGTAGGCTGGTAAGTCTCTCTGGGGAATATTAAGAGCATCTTCTGCCAAATTTGGATGCGAATTGCTTATGGACCATTGGTTCAGTGGCGGCTCGTGCGATTTGGCAACAGTGTTTTTATCCCATTTGAATACATGGAAAACAATCGAAACTCGAGGAGGCTGCCAGCCTCCGCTTGAATCGATTTTTTACCTAAGTTTAAGTGGGAAAAATGCATGGTTGCCAAATCTCACGGGCTGCTACTGCATTGGTTCAAAAGTTATGCTGGCGTACAAATTGATAGACAGACATGTGCGTCATCGAAATACTTAATCAATTTTGAACTTCGTTAGTTGTTCCGAGACGTTCCGGTGCACTCACAGTAACATTATCAATCGGAAAAATAAAAATAAAATAAAGACAAAATGTTGTTGGCCTAGTTCCCATTTTAATCCTTATTTTGTCTGTGATGTTAGAAAATGAAAATATACTTTCGTACAGCTAACCAGAGGTTTGGACGCCTAACTAAAGATACTATGCTGAGTGCACTAAAGACTTGGTTGGTTAACTCAAGTCTTTTGTTGGGTCGCTTTTATACGAAAGGTTTTGCCAGCGCTACCAAAGTGTTTTTCTGGTTTTATTCAGTATATAAGGGGCATATATTAACGGAAATGAATAAATCAAAATTAAAAAAGGGTAAAAAATGAATATGAAAATCGAGCTTCCTTGAAAAAATGCTGTACAAACATGGTGGATTTCAGATAGACCATCACTTAAAAACCAGAAAAGTTCACTTTTGTAGAGCCGAAAAAACCTTAGATAGGAAAATGACCCAACAAAAGACTTAATTGAGCCAATCAAATCTTTGGTTCAACCCATAGCACAATCTTTTTAGTTATAGCCGTACAAAACCTAACCTATGATTAGCTCTACTAAATTCTTTTGCTGGGTCATTTTCCTACCAAAGGTTTTGATAACGCTTTTTCTGTGATTCACCGATTACCATCAGAGCAAATTAACATAGCATGCATTTTACGGAAGTAAATACCTGCCGTGGTATACAGTGGTAATGTGGTACCAGTGTGTGGTATACTCGAACATTCAGCGAGATCATCAATGAAAAGGACGGGCACTCTATTTTGAACGAATGATACATTGTGAGTTATGAAAAATACACTTACCCGTTAGACGGGCTTTGAGTCGGTCGTATCCGCGGAAAAACATCCTCTCCTAGTCCCAAATTGTACAGCATCTAGAAATCAATAGAGACCAAAATTACTAATGTCATCGGAGTCTATACTTCCCTCTCTTGAAACCCAACATAAATGCGAACAAAAGCAGTAAATATTGATTTACAAAATCTGAGTTCGTAAAGTTTTCCGGAACCAATGCACCCTAAATGTAAACATTTCAAGGAATATTTAACTAAAAATATCGTTTCAAATTTCGGGAGAGGTTTGGACAATAGACATTGGACACACCCATCCTTGAACCGACACCTCTTCTCTAAGGAGTACATTTATAAAATGATCTGATTGTAAGAGGACATTTTCGAGAGAATGGGGCTCCTGTAAATTTTTGCTATAAGCAAATAAATAGTTCAATCTGATATAAAAACCAACGAAAATCGCACAAAGAATGTTTAAAATTCAATAATTAACTCACAAAACTGCTATAACGCCTAATCGTAATATGGCAGTACAATTGTTGGTACCATGGGAGATTCCTGTCTAATTTTTCACTATCTCTACGGATACACGGAGATATGTCCCAGATTATAAAGGAATCTCCCGTGATACCTGCGTCTCTTCACCACTAAGCCGAAATTGAGAGAGAAGTTCGCGATTTTTTAGTGTACTCATCGTCATTTTGACAGGTTTTCATGCAAGAATCAACTCTTCAGTCCCCTATAGCAAAAATTTGGAAGAGCCCCATTGACTTGAGTGGTATGTGATCCTGAAATAAATCTAAACACGACTTTAAACCAGAAATTTTTGTGGAAATCACAAAAAATTCTAGACACTTGCATCATAATACAAAACCGTGCATCAGAATTTTTTCCCGGGTTTTTAAAAAAATTTCTCATATGCCATTTTAAGCAGACATTTGCATTGGTGTAATCAATAATGAATTGAAAAATTCCTTTGAATATACTCAACCACAGCTCTTGTTTTTCCAGAGCTACTGTTTTGCGTATAATTACTGACATTTTTCAATTCACGGACAATTCCACCGCGGTTGCGAAAAGATTACAAAGTTCAAGTTCAGTGCGTGACTATGTAATGCACGAAAATTCTTGCTTCTGGAATCTTTTCACAACCAGAGGAGCTGTCGATGACTTTAAAAAAAAATTTGCGGATATTTTAATAATTTATCGACGATTGCACCGATTGAGAAAAGATTACACATTAGAGTATAATCATGCAGTGCAGTCATACACTGAACTGAACTGAGTAATCTTTTCTCCACCGGTGGATTCATTGGTGGAATGAAAAATGTCATGAATTATACGCAAAACGGCAGCTCTAGGTAATTTCCTCTGTAACAGATTTAAATCGGGTCTAAAGGGGTTAACTGGAACAGTGTAAAAAAATATCGAGACAGCAAAAAAAAAAAAAAAAAAAAAAAGTTCTGGTATAAAACTCGACAAAATATGCAAATTGTAAACTTCGATTCAACTCGGTTCAGGCGTGTGCAGGCTATGCACTTATATAAGCAAATGAATGAAAATGCGAAACAATTATTGCCACGGAAAGCAATGGGCTATGATTCACTCGTCAGATTACGAGTTCTGAGCCGCGTTGCCTGATCTTCGATAGTAATTAGTCCATTCACGTTGAGCTCATTCAAGAAACCGATGCTTTTTATCTCAACTTCGACAACGCTGATCCCTAAGCACGAGCAGGAGGTTAATCATCGTTGCCTGATTTTAGGTTAAAAGTTGTATATCTTACGTTGAGTCTTATGGGAAATACGCGGTCTAAAGTTGTATATTTGGCATCACTGAGTTTAATTAATACTTTGCAGGATTGCAGTGAACGTAGCTTGAGGACTAGGGTCTGGCCTCAGGGTTGCGCCTTCGGTAGTGTGCACGGGGCACAAAAACACGCGTGATATTAAGTGTGTGTGTGTTTGTGTATTAGTGAAACGTGAAGTGAGCAAAAATATCACGAACGAGTTTAAATGTGTGAGTGCGAATGAAATGGCGGAGAAGGTGATGGGGTGGGGTGGGAGGAGGAGGGGAGGGAGAGGGGGGGAGGGGGTTGAGAAATAGGCAAGAATTTTGCTGCACATGCACGGTTGTTGTATGGGTGCTGGAAATGTTTGTGCTCAACCTCTCTCATTTAATTTATTAGCTGAAATTATTTTCATATCCGTTCGACTCCTTGGTTTCTTTGAGGAAGGAGCAAAATCCTTCGAAGAAGGGAAACGGCTGCCGAGTTTGCATTTTCTTACAGTTGCATTCATTGTGTTGTTATAGTTTTGTTTTGTACTGTTTTCGAAGATCGCAATACAAAAACTTACTGTCCATTCAACCAATATTTCACGGTCAGTTCCTTCGGTCTACTAAAAATTGGTCAACGGTCACGAGGTCTATAATAAATCAAGTTTAAAGAGAACAAGTCTAATGTAAAAAGTCCACAGACAAGAAGTCGCTAATTCATTAAGTCCTCAGACAAGAAATCTAATCATCAAGGACGTCTACTCGACAAAAATATCTTTCAGGCTTTTGGTCCAGGAAAACAGGTCTTTGACACGAGTGCCTAGATAGGTAACAAATACGGCTTCTAAAAAATTGGTCCACAAAATTTCGCTAATATTGTTTTGCGGTGAGGACCCATTTAAACAAGTATAGATATAATAATATGAGGCAAATAACTGTTAATTTACTTCTTGGCAGAAATGTAGAAAAAATAACCAATGAAATTTTAAGCGTATACTGGTGAAATTCATGCTTTCTTGCCATTTAAACACATGGAAAAATATCGATTTCTCGTAAATTCAATGAACCTCTTGATCATCGATTATTTTAATTGAGCTTAACTGGAGAGAATCCGTTGTTGCCAGATTTTACGAGTCGTCATATTGATTGTTCGGTTGAGTCACGCTTTACTCAACTCGTGACGTCACGCTAAATTCTTCTACTACAATAGTTATCTTTATGGTGGTTACCGCTGCATATGCGCTGTTTTAAGCACGGAGCAAGAGAGGTGGCTTTCAGCGGAGGACATTTGCTGAACGACTGGTTGCCTAGTATGACTTAATATCCGGGGCAAAGCTAGCCTGGCATGGCGCGGTGATAAACTCAAGGAAAAGCCAATAAAATTATTAAATGAGACCGGAACACAGTCGACCGAAACAAAGATTTTTTTCGGATATGAACTGTGGTTCTAATCTTCAAAACCGATGTGTTTAGATGTTGAAATTCAGTAATTAACTCACATAACTGCTATAACGGCAAGATCGTAATTGTGGTTCAACGCAGGTATCATGGGAGATTCCCGTGTTTGCTTAGTTAATTAAATTTAACAACTTAAGTTAACCTAAATAAGCCTTAACAGAACAGGGGCACCTGGATTATCGCAAACCAGTTGCCTATCTTCTAGTTTTTTTTTTTTTTTTTTTTTTTTTTTTTTAAAGACACAGAGATATGTCTCAATTTAGATAGGAATCTCCCATGATACCTGCGTCTCTCCGCCATTAAGCCCAGTTCTGAGAGTAAATTTCGTGATTTTTGACTGTACTCATCGTCATTCTTACAGGTTTTTATGCAAGAATCAACACTTCAATCCCCTATAGCAAAAGTTTGCAAGATCCCCATTGTCCGAGCCCGTCAACCCGATTCTCAAAATGCGTGAGCTCTATCTTGTTGATTTCGGCAATTTTAGCTGTAGAACCATGAATAATAAAGCATTTTCTTGGACTTAGGATTCGTAATCATAGACAGAGTTGGGTGAATAGGAATGGAATCGATTACACGATTACTGAGTAATCGGTAATCGTCAAACCTTTGGATGGTAATTAAACATATTCTTCACAGATAAATAGTAAACTCCAGGGTCTTTTCGATTAGATCTAATTTTTCATCAACTATTATGGTGGGTGGCTTGTGAAAAATTATTTAGTATCCTAAATTTTTGTTTAAAATTGCGCTTGTGTAGAAAATATATTGAATCATAGTTTGTTAGTAATCAGAAGTTCTAGGATGGAAATCGATACGGTTTATGGATCGCTCCTCCGAAACTGTCTATATTATTAATAACACTGTGCAACAGCCTGTCTGTCCCCCTGACGAAACCTATTTTTCTCGATCCCATGGGTGTTAAAACGAAGGAAAATCGCCGTCAGAACCCCACATCTTGGGCGGGAGGGCTAAAAACCCGCCATTTTTGAATTTTCGCCAATTTTGCATACCTTTGATCGATTTTTCCAATTTTTCGGTACAAAAACCAATCGAACAAAAAAATCTAATTAATGCATCTGAAAGAGCATTAAATTTGCTACAAATCCGTGTAATCAGATTCATTTTACTATTTTTTTTTCTTTGGAAAAATTACGCATATTCCAAAAAATTACCCTCAAAAATTGCCCAAAAAAACCGACTTTTCCTCATTTTTTCCCTTATATATTCAGATCCAGAAATTCAATGTCAAATCCGTTTTCATAGTCTTAAAGCGCATAAAATTTGCTACAAAATCACTGCAATAATCATCGTTTATTCAATTATTTGGCGTCGTCAGGTGCCATACAATGAGTGCTCAAAAACGTCAATTTTTGCGATTTTTCTCCTCATATAGACTACCATTCAAACCCAAATCGCTCCAGGTCAACCCTATGAGAAGAATGCACCATTTTTTTTTTGAAAATTGAAAATATGGCTGATGGGAAACAATAATTGAACGCCTTGGAGCCCTCTGCTTTCCGAAAAACTCCAGATTTTGAGAGAAAATCATCTTTTACATACTTCGAAAGAGCTGTAAATTTTTCGCCTATTTTCTCTCGTTTTTTAATGCGGTGTTACCTACTACGCCCGAATGAGCAAAGTTTCGCAATGATTGTGCAGAGCTATAGGTTGTCTCAAGAATGAATGGACTTGACTACTGTAGCTTTGAATGAAAACATCAGCTTCCATCCTCAGATGGAGCAACCTGGTTGGTTAGGAGCCGTAAGAAGCTGATGTTTTCATGAAAACCATAGAAAGGTCTAATCCAATCTTTTCTGGGACAAGCTATAGACTTCGAATTTTTTGCTCTCCTCAGTGAAATACCGTATCTTAATGGTTTAAATTTGAAGGTTAAAGAAGGCATTTCGTGTATTGGGTAATCGGGAGTTGTGTTAGGCTCAAGATTAGGTGGCCCTGAAAAGGGCTGTTTTGAAGGGGAAAAGAGATGGGTTGTTTCATCTCCCACAAGGAATGGGCTGAGAATAAAAAATTTTTCATTTTTTCAGGGATGATAGAGCGATGCGTAGGGAGTTTGAAAATGCTCATTTTTTGTTTTAGCCCCCCCCCCTCAAGAACCGGGGAGGGGGGGTCAATGGAAAAACAATGTTTGGCCATAACTTTTAAAAGCTTACAGATAACAATTTTTTTTTTTTTTTTTTTTTTTTTTTTTTTTGCAAAGAAAGAATCATTGAAATACTTGTCTGTTGATGTGTAACATGGGTAACAAGTTGTAAAACCCCCAAATTTTCATCAAGATATTGCCTTTTCAAAATTTAGAAAATTTGAAAAATCAGATTTTTTACAATTCTCAATTCGGATTGCACGGAGGAAAACCAAAATCGCCCAAAAGAAATCTCTTGTCTTCCCAGTTAAAACGAGTCCACGAGATTGATTTCGGGAAACCGTTCGTCTTCGAGTTATGAAGTTTTAAAGTCAACCTCTATCTGCTAGGCAGCCATGGTTTTAACATTTTTTCAAACCTGATGGTGGAATTTAATTCTGCGACCTAAAAAGCCCTCCATTTTCAATTGTCATTGAATTTGATCGACTCCATGCGGAGGAATTATTTTTTTCGGCTTCGTCGTTACGGTAACGGATAACAACGTTATCCCTGAAAACGCAAGAATAGAAATTTTCTGACACTTTGAAACTTTTAACTGCCAAAGATGGCTGCCTAGCAGATAGAGGTTGACTTTAAAACTTCATAACTCGAAGACGAACGGTTTCCCGAAATCAATCTCGTGGACTCGTTTTAACTGGGAAGACAAGAGATTTCTTTTGGGCGATTTTGGTTTTCCTCCGTGCAATCCGAATTGAGAATTGTAAAAAATCTGATTTTTCAAATTTTCTAAATTTTGAAAAGGCAATATCTTGACGAAAATTGGAGGTTTTACAACTTGTTACCCATGTTACACATCAACAGACAGGTATTTCAATGATTCTTTCTTTGCAAAAAAAAAAAAAAAAAAAAAAAAAAAATTGTTATCTGTAAGCTTTTAAAAGTTATGGCCAAACATTGTTTTTCCATTGACCCCCCCCGTTCTTGAGTGGGGGGGGGGCTAAAAAAAAAAATGAGCATTTTCAAACTCCCTACGCATCGCTCTATCATCCCTGAAAAAATGAAAATTGTTTATTCTCAGCCCCTTCCTTGTGGGAGATGAAACAACCCATCTCTTTTCCCCTTCAAAACAGCCCTTTTCAGGGCCACCTAATCTTGAGCCTAACACAACTCCCGATTACCCAATACACGAAATGCCTTCTTTAACCTTCAAATTTAAACCATTTAAAATACGGTATTTCACTGAGGAGAGCAAAAAAATTTGAAGTCTAGCTCTGCACAATCATTGCGAAACTTTGTTCATTCGGGCGTAGTAGGTAACACCGCATTAAAAAACGAGAGAAAATAGGCGAAAATTGACAGCTCTTTCGAAGTATGTAAAAAGATGATTTTCTCTCAAAATCTGGAGTTTTTCGGAAAGCAGAGGGCTCCAAGGTGTTCAATTATTGTTTCCCATCAGCCATATTTTCAATTTTCAAAAAAAAAGTGGTGCATTCTTCTCATAGGGTTGACCTGGAGCGATTTGGGTTTGAATGGTAGTCTATATGAGGAGAAAAATCGCAAAAATTGACGTTTTTGAGCACTCATTGTATGGCACCTGACGACGCCAAATAATTGAATAAACGATGATTATTGCAGTGATTTTGTAGCAAATTTTATACGCTTTAAGACTATGAAAACGGATTTGACATTGAATTTCTGGATCTGAATATATAAGGGAAAAACTGAGGAAAAGTCGGTTTTTTTGGGCAATTTTTGAGGGTAATTTTTCGGAATATGCGTAATTTTTCCAAAGAAAAAAATATAGTAAAATGAATCTGATTACACGGATTTGTAGCAAATTTAATGCTCTTTCAGATGCATTAATTAGATTTTTTTGTTCGATTGGTTTTTGTACCGAAAAATTGGAAAAATCGATCAAAGGTATGCAAAATTGGCGAAAATTCAAAAATGGCGGGTTTTTAGCCCTCCCGCCCAAGATGTGGGGTTCTGACGGCGATTTTCCTTCGTTTTTAAAACCCATGGGATCGAGAAAAAAAAGGTTTCGTCAGGGGGACAGAGCAAAACCCAAATTTTGTTGCACAGTGTAATTGGACTTAGTTATCGATTTTTCACAATATTGATTAATGTTCGAGAGAGAATGTCCACAAAATGTCATACTTCAATCCAGTGTGCGATACGGCCGCGGTTTGCGGCACCGCGCAAGGAAAAGCCCTCCCCGCGGCCACGTCACTTGCAACATTGGCATAAGCGGCAGTCGAGTTGCATGTGTACAAACTATGAATTAGAATAATTGATTCGATTGTTTTCACGAATCCCATACCATCTCCCTCCCTCCCTCCATCCCTCCCTCCCACTTCCCTACTAACCCTCGTACCCACCCTACCAACCACAAGTCCTAACTTTACTCAACTATAGAGTACACTGCTCTAATAACTCTATGCAAGAGAACATCGACGAAGACAGATGTCGTCACCAGCCATGAAAAACGTGACGCGGCTTTTTCTATGCAACGGGAGTCCAGCACTACCGTTTGGCGGGAACGCAATGAAATTCCCCGATTCAAATTGAATGAGGCAT
>VMOF01000035.1:63128641-63157835 GCA_011764245.1 Trialeurodes vaporariorum | reverse complement strand
ATTAACGGAAATGAATAAATCAAAATTAAAAAAGGGTAAAAAATGAATATGAAAATCGAGCTTCCTTGAAAAAATGCTGTACAAACATGGTGGATTTCAGATAGACCATCACTTAAAAACCAGAAAAGTTCACTTTTGTAGAGCCGAAAAAACCTTAGATAGGAAAATGACCCAACAAAAGACTTAATTGAGCCAATCAAATCTTTGGTTCACCCATAGCACAATCTTTTTAGTTATAGCCGTAAAAAACCTATGATTAGCTCTACTAAATTCTTTTGCTGGGTCATTTTCCTACCAAAGGTTTTGATAACGCTTTTTCTGTGATTCACCGATTACCATCAGAGCAAATTAACATAGCATGCATTTTACGGAAGTAAATACCTGCCGTGGTATACAGTGGTAATGTGGTACCAGTGTGTGGTATACTCGAACATTCAGCGAGATCATCAATGAAAAGGACGGGCACTCTATTTTGAACGAATGATACATTGTGAGTTATGAAAAATACACTTACCCGTTAGACGGGCTTTGAGTCGGTCGTATCCGCGGAAAAACATCCTCTCCTAGTCCCAAATTGTACAGCATCTAGAAATCAATAGAGACCAAAATTACTAATGTCATCGGAGTCTATACTTCCCTCTCTTAAAACCCCAACATAAATGCGAACAAAAGCAGTAAATATTGATTTACAAAATCTGAGTTCGTAAAGTTTTCCGGAACCAATGCACCCTAAATGTAAACATTTCAAGGAATATTTAACTAAAAATATCGTTTCAAATTTCGGGAGAGGTTTGGACAATAGACATTGGACACACCCATCCTTGAACCGACACCTCTTCTCTAAGGAGTACATTTATAAAATGATCTGATTGTAAGAGGACATTTTCGAGAGAATGGGGCTCCTGTAAATTTTTGCTATAAGCAAATAAATAGTTCAATCTGATATAAAAACCAACGAAAATCGCACAAAGAATGTTTAAAATTCAATAATTAACTCACAAAACTGCTATAACGCCTAATCGTAATATGGCAGTACAATTGTTGGTACCATGGGAGATTCCTGTCTAATTTTTCACTATCTCTACGGATACACGGAGATATGTCCCAGATTATAAAGGAATCTCCCGTGATACCTGCGTCTCTTCACCACTAAGCCGAAATCTGAGAGAGAAGTTCGCGATTTTTTAGTGTACTCATCGTCATTTTGACAGGTTTTCATGCAAGAATCAACTCTTCAGTCCCCTATAGCAAAAATTTGGAAGAGCCCCATTGACTTGAGTGGTATGTGATCCTGAAATAAATCTAAACACGACTTTAAACCAGAAATTTTTGTGGAAATCACAAAAAATTCTAGACACTTGCATCATAATACAAAACCGTGCATCAGAATTTCTTCCGGTTTTAAAAAATATCTCATATGCCATTTTAAGCAGACATTTGCATTGGTGTAATCAATAATGAATTGAAAAATTCCTTTGAATATACTCAACCACAGCTCTTGTTTTTCCAGAGCTACTGTTTTGCGTATAATTACTGACATTTTTCAATTCACGGACAATTCCACCGCGGTTGCGAAAAGATTACAAAGTTCAAGTTCAGTGCGTGACTATGTAATGCACGAAAATTCTTGCTTCTGGAATCTTTTCACAACCAGAGGAGCTGTCGATGACTTTAAAAAAAAATTTGCGGATATTTTAATAATTTATCGACGATTGCACCGATTGAGAAAAGATTACACATTAGAGTATAATCATGCAGTGCAGTCATACACTGAACTGAACTGAGTAATCTTTTCTCCACCGGTGGATTCATTGGTGGAATGAAAAATGTCATGAATTATACGCAAAACGGCAGCTCTAGGTAATTTCCTCTGTAACAGATTTAAATCGGGTCTAAAGGGGTTAACTGGAACAGTGTAAAAAAATATCGAGACAGCAAAAAAAAAAAAAAAAAAAAAAAGTTCTGGTATAAAATCGACAAATATGCAAATTGTAAACTTCGATTCAACTCGGTTCAGGCGTGTGCAGGCTATGCACTTATATAAGCAAATGAATGAAAATGCGAAACAATTATTGCCACGGAAAGCAATGGGCTATGATTCACTCGTCAATTACGAGTTCTGAGCCGCGTTGCCTGATTTTCGATAGTAATTAGTCCATTCACGTTGAGCTCATTCAAAAAACCGATGCTTTTTATCTCAACTTCGACAACGCTGATCCCTAAGCACGAGCAGGAGGTTAATCATCGTTGCCTGATTTTGGGTTTAAAAGTTGTATATCTTACGTTGAGTCTTAGGGGAAATACGCGGTCAAAAGTTGTATATTTGGCATCACTGAGTTTAATTAATACTTTGCAGGATTGCAGTGAACGTAGCTTGGGGACTGGGGTCTGGCCTCAGGGTTGCGCCTTCGGTAGTGTGCACGGGGCACAAAAACACGCGTGATTTTAATGTGTGTGTGTTTGTGTATTAGTGAAACGTGAAGTGAGCAAAAATATCACGAACGAGTTTAAATGTGTGAGTGCGAATGAAATGGCGGAAAAGGGTGATGGGGGGGGGTGGGAGGAGGGGGGAGGGAGAGGGGGGGGGGGGTTGAGAAATAGGCAAGAATTTTGCTGCACATGCACGGTTTTTGTATGGGTGCTGGAAATGTTTGTGCTCAACCTCTCTCTTTTAAATTTTATTAGCTGAAATTATTTTCATATCCGTTCGACTCCTTGGTTTCTTTGAGGAAGGAGCAAAATCCTTCGAAGAAGGGAAACGGCTGCCGAGTTTGCATTTTCTTACAGTTGCATTCATTGTGTTGTTATAGTTTTGTTTTGTACTGTTTTCGAAGATCGCAATACAAAAACTTACTGCCCATTAAACCCAAATATTTCACGGTCAGTTCCTTCGGTCTACAAAAAATTTGGTCAACGGTCACGAGGTCTATAATAAATCAAGTTTAAAGAGAACAAGTCTAATGTAAAAAGTCCACAGACAAGAAGTCGCTAATTCATTAAGTCCTCAGACAAGAAATCTAATCATCAAGGACGTCTACTCGACAAAAATATCTTTCAGGCTTTTGGTCCAGGAAAACAGGTCTTTGACACGAGTGCCTAGATAGGTAACAAATACGGCTTCTAAAAAATTGGTCCACAAAATTTCGCTAATATTGTTTTGCGGTGAGGACCCATTTAAACAAGTATAGATATAATAATATGAGGCAAATAACTGTTAATTTACTTCTTGGCAGAAATGTAGAAAAAATAACCAATGAAATTTTTAAACGTATACTGGTGAAATTCATGCTTTCTTGCCATTTAAACACATGGAAAAAAATCGATTTCTCGTAAATTCAATGAACCTCTTGATCATCGATTATTTTAATTGAGCTTAACTGGAGAGAATCCGTTGTTGCCAGATTTTACGAGTCGTCATATTGATTGTTCGGTTGAGTCACGCTTTACTCAACTCGTGACGTCACGCTAAATTCTTCTACTACAATAGTTATCTTTATGGTGGTTACCGCTGCATATGCGCTGTTTTAAGCACGGAGCAAGAGAGGTGGCTTTCAGCGGAGGACATTTGCTGAACGACTGGTTGCCTAGTATGACTTAATATCCGGGGCAAAGCTAGCCTGGCATGGCGCGGTGATAAACTCAAGGAAAAGCCAATAAAATTATTAAATGAGACCGGAACACAGTCGACCGAAACAAAGATTTTTTTCGGATATGAACTGTGGTTCTAATCTTCAAAACCGATGTGTTTAGATGTTGAAATTCAGTAATTAACTCACATAACTGCTATAACGGCAAGATCGTAATTGTGGTTCAACGCAGGTATCATGGGAGATTCCCGTGTTGCTTAGTTAATTAAATTTAACAACTTAAGTTAACCTAAATAAGCCTTAACAGAACAGGGGCACCTGGATTATCGCAAACCATTGCCTATCTTCTAGTTTTTTTTTTTTTTTTTTTTTTTTTTTTTTTAAAAACACAGAGATATGTCTCAATTTAGATAGGAATCTCCCATGATACCTGCGTCTCTCCGCCATTAAGCCCAGTTTTGAGAGTAAATTTCGTGATTTTTGACTGTACTCATCGTCATTCTTACAGTTTTTATGCAAGAATCAACACTTCAAACCCCTATAGCAAAAGTTTGCAAGATCCCCATTGTCCGAGCCCGTCAACCCGATTCTCAAAATGCGTGAGCTCTATCTTGTTGATTTCGGCAATTTTAGCTGTAGAACCATGAATAATAAAGCATTTTTTGGACTTAGGATTCGTAATCATAGACAGAGTTGGGTGAATAGGAATGGAATCGATTACACGATTACTGAGTAATCGGTAATCGTCAAACCCTTTTGGGTGGTAATTAAACATATTCTTCACAGATAAATAGTAAACTCCAGGGGCTTTTCGATTAGATCTAATTTTTCATCAACTATTATGGTGGGTGGCTTGTGAAAAATTATTTAGTATCCTAAATTTTTTTTTAAAATTGCGCTTGTGTAGAAAATATATTTAATCATAGTTTGTTAGTAATCAGAAGTTCTAGGATGGAAATCGATACGGTTTATGGATCGCTCCTCCGAAACTGTCTATATTTTTAATAACACTGTGCAACAGCCTGTCTGTCCCCCTGACGAAACCTATTTTTCCGATCCCGGGTGTTAAAACGAAGGAAAATCGCCGTCAGAACCCCACATCTTGGGCGGGAGGGCTAAAAACCCGCCATTTTTGAATTTTCGCCAATTTTGCATACCTTTGATCGATTTTTCCAATTTTTCGGTACAAAAACCAATCGAACAAAAAAATCTAATTAATGCATCTGAAAGAGCATTAAATTTGCTACAAATCCGTGTAATCAGATTCATTTTACTATATTTTTTTTTTTTGGAAAAAATTTCGCATATTCCGAAAAATTACCCTCAAAAATTGCCCAAAAAAACCGACTTTTCCCCAGTTTTCCCTTATATATTCAGATCCAGAAATTCAATGTCAAATCCGTTTTCATAGTCTTAAAGCGCATAAAATTTGCTACAAAATCACTGCAATAATCATCGTTTATTCAATTATTTGGCGTCGTCAGGTGCCATACAATGAGTGCTCAAAAAAGTCAATTTTTGCGATTTTTCTCCTCATATAGACTACCATTCAAACCCAAATCGCTCCAGGTCAACCCTATGAGAAGAATGCACCATTTTTTTTTTGAAAATTGAAAATATGGCTGATGGGAAACAATAATTGAACGCCTTGGAGCCCTCTGCTTTCCGAAAAACTCCAGATTTTGAGAGAAAATCATCTTTTTACATACTTCGAAAGAGCTGTCAATTTTCGCCTATTTTCTCTCGTTTTTTAATGCGGTGTTACCTACTACGCCCGAATGAGCAAAGTTTCGCAATGATTGTGCAGAGCTATAGGTTGTCTCAAGAATGAATGGACTTGACTACTGTAGCTTTGAATGAAAACATCAGCTTCCATCCTCAGATGGAGCAACCTGGTTGGTTAGGAGCCGTAAGAAGCTGATGTTTTCATGAAAACCATAGAAAGGTCTAATCCAATCTTTTCTGGGACAAGCTATAGACTTCGAATTTTTTGCTCTCCTCAGTGAAATACCGTATCTTAATGGTTTAAATTTGAAGGTTAAAGAAGGCATTTCGTGTATTGGGTAATCGGGAGTTGTGTTAGGCTCAAGATTAGGTGGCCCTGAAAAGGGCTGTTTTGAAGGGGAAAAGAGATGGGTTGTTTCATCTCCCACAAGGAATGGGCTGAGAATAAACAATTTTCATTTTTTCAGGGATGATAGAGCGATGCGTAGGGAGTTTGAAAATGCTCATTTTTTGTTTTAGCCCCCCCCCCTCAAGAACCGGGGAGGGGGGGTCAATGGAAAAACAATGTTTGGCCATAACTTTTAAAAGCTTACAGATAAATTTTTTTTTTTTTTTTTTTTTTTTTTTTTTGCAAAGAAAGAATCATTGAAATACTTGTCTGTTGATGTGTAACATGGGTAACAAGTTGTAAAACCTCCAATTTTCATCAAGATATTGCCTTTTCAAAATTTAGAAAATTTGAAAAATCAGATTTTTTACAATTCTCAATTCGGATTGCACGGGGGAAAAACCCAAAAATCGCCCAAAAGAAATCTCTTGTCTTCCCAGTTAAAACGAGTCCACGAGATTGATTTCGGGAAACCGTTCGTCTTCGAGTTATGAAGTTTTAAAGTCAACCTCTATCTGCTAGGCAGCCATGGTTTTAACATTTTTTCAAACCTGATGGTGGAATTTAATTCTGCGACCTAAAAAGCCCTCCATTTTCAATTGTCATTGAATTTGATCGACTCCATGCGGAGGAATTATTTTTTTCGGCTTCGTCGTTACGGTAACGGATAACAACGTTATCCCTGAAAACGCAAGAATAGCAATTTCTGACACTTTGAAACTTTTAACTGCCAAAGATGGCTGCCTAGCAGATAGAGGTTGACTTTAAAACTTCATAACTCGAAGACGAACGGTTTCCCGAAATCAATCTCGTGGACTCGTTTTAACTGGGAAGACAAGAGATTTCTTTTGGGCGATTTTGGTTTTCCTCCGTGCAATCCGAATTGAGAATTGTAAAAAATCTGATTTTTCAAATTTTCTAAATTTTGAAAAGGCAATATCTTGACGAAAATTGGAGGTTTTACAACTTGTTACCCATGTTACACATCAACAGACAGGTATTTCAATGATTCTTTCTTTGCAAAAAAGAAAAAAAAAAAAAAAAAAAATTGTTATCTGTAAGCTTTTAAAAGTTATGGCCAAACATTGTTTTTCCATTGACCCCCCCCGGTTCTTGAGTGGGGGGGGGGCTAAAACAAAAAATGAGCATTTTCAAACTCCCTACGCATCGCTCTATCATCCCTGAAAAAATGAAAATTGTTTATTCTCAGCCCATTCCTTGTGGGAGATGAAACAACCCATCTCTTTTCCCCTTCAAAACAGCCCTTTTCAGGGCCACCTAATCTTGAGCCTAACACAACTCCCGATTACCCAATACACGAAATGCCTTCTTTAACCTTCAAATTTAAACCATTAAGATACGGTATTTCACTGAGGAGAGCAAAAAATTCGAAGTCTAGCTCTGCACAATCATTGCGAAACTTTGTTCATTCGGGCGTAGTAGGTAACACCGCATTAAAAAACGAGAGAAAATAGGCGAAAATTGACAGCTCTTTCGAAGTATGTAAAAAGATGATTTTCTCTCAAAATCTGGAGTTTTTCGGAAAGCAGAGGGCTCCAAGGTGTTCAATTATTGTTTCCCATCAGCCATATTTTCAATTTTCAAAAAAAAAGTGGTGCATTCTTCTCATAGGGTTGACCTGGAGCGATTTGGGTTTGAATGGTAGTCTATATGAGGAGAAAAATCGCAAAAATTGACGTTTTTGAGCACTCATTGTATGGCACCTGACGACGCCAAATAATTGAATAAACGATGATTATTGCAGTGATTTTGTAGCAAATTTTATACGCTTTAAGACTATGAAAACGGATTTGACATTGAATTTCTGGATCTGAATATATAAGGGAAAAAAATGAGGAAAAGTCGGTTTTTTTGGGCAATTTTTTAGGGTAATTTTTCGGAATATGCGTAATTTTTCCAAAGAAAAAAATATAGTAAAATGAATCTGATTACACGGATTTGTAGCAAATTTAATGCTCTTTCAGATGCATTAATTAGATTTTTTTGTTCGATTGGTTTTTGTACCGAAAAATTGGAAAAATCGATCAAAGGTATGCAAAATTGGCGAAAATTCAAAAATGGCGGGTTTTTAGCCCTCCCGCCCAAGATGTGGGGTTCTGACGGCGATTTTCCTTCGTTTTAACACCCATGGGATCGAGAAAAATAGGTTTCGTCAGGGGGGCAGAGCAAAACCCAAATTTTGTTGCACAGTGTAATTGGACTTAGTTATCGATTTTTCACAATATTGATTAATGTTCGAGAGAGAATGTCCACAAAATGTCATACTTCAATCCAGTGTGCGATACGGCCGCGGTTTGCGGCACCGCGCAAGGAAAAGCCCTCCCCGCGGCCACGTCACTTGCAACATTGGCATAAGCGGCAGTCGAGTTGCATGTGTACAAACTATGAATTAGAATAATTGATTCGATTGTTTTCACGAATCCCATACCATCTCCCTCCCTCCCTCCATCCCTCCCTCCCACTTTCCCTACTAACCCTCGTACCCACCCTACCAACCACAAGTCCTAACTTTACTCAACTATAGAGTACACTGCTCTAATAACTCTATGCAAGAGAACATCGACGAAGACAGATGTCGTCACCAGCCATGAAAATCGTGACGCGGCTTTTTCTATGCAACGGGAGTCCAGCACTACCGTTTGGCGGGAACGCAATGAAATTCCCCGATTCAAATTGAATGAGGCATATGCATGGGTCTGAAATGTTGTGTTTTTTGTAAAAAAAAAAAATGAAAGAATACTTGATGAGCTGAGAAAAACAGATGACTTTAGTTTCTAACTAACCCTATAAGGACCAGCGGACCGATCATTTACTTTATCGTTAAACCGATCGTTACGACTGTGTATGAGTGATTCTATTGGTCAAATATTGTAAAACTTAGCCGTTGCTATGGTAACCATCGTTATAGTGTCCGCTTTTTAAAGGTTACCCATGAATGGCCTTTATAAAACGAGACTCTTAACCATAGTTACCATAGCAACAGCCAAGTTTTACAATTTTCGACCGATAGCACCACTAGTAGACAGTTCGATAAAGTAAATGATCGGCCCGCAGGTTTGTTCAAAAGAATACCGCACTCTTTCGTTTATAGAGGGAAGGTAGTTAACTGTTCGTACGCGGGGGAGTTGGAATTGCCTATACGACGAATTGAAGGCGCCTATGACGAATCCTTATCTTGAAAGTGTTTTCATTGATACAATCGCGTTTATCCGGAATAAAGACGGAAACAATGTGAAATAGACTAGAGGAGAAATTTCGAATTTACTCTGGCTTGACCTATAAAGGATTACGTCCCATTGCTCCGGAGATGAGAATTCCGCCCAAAATAAATTGTTCTAAAGGGGAATTCCACGTATTGTTGTCATTTTTCAAACGATTTTTTACAACTACGTGTGTGTACCTCCAAAATCTTGACACTTATGAAAAAACCAAAGGCACCTCTGTTCTCTGCTCGTCAAGCACTATAATTTTCTTGAAAAAAAAGAGAAAAAAACACACCATTTCAGACCCTTGTAACTGCTTTATTTTGTGTTTTTTCATACAGAAATGAAAGTCCTTGATGAGCAGCGAGAGCGAAGGTGCCTTTGTTTTTTGTTTTTTGTTTTTTTTTTTTTCAAAAAGTGGCCCCGTTTTGCGGAGAAACACTCGTCACGAGACAGATTTTGATGTCGTTTGAGTCAGTCACTCGCTTCAGACCGAATGACTCCGAGTCTCGCTTGCATGGTCACCTAACGCCGTTTAGACTAACAGGATTAATCGATTCCTGCTTTCTCGTCTCGTCCAAAAGAGATGATTCAGTCTATTTTAATCGACCCAAAAAGAAAATGAAAGCAATTGATGAGTTGAGATTAAAAGGAGGGGTTGCGATAAGGGCCGTTTCCGGCCCCCACCAATTTGACATTTTCATGTCCCAATACGTGCTCTAGAGGTAAAAACAAGTCAAAAAACCTCTATTAACATAACCTCTAAAATGCATCCCTGTTGAGCTACATCCTCTCAAAGTTGACATTTTTAAGCTGAATTTTACCGCGACATGAGTGACTATATCATATAGGATTTGAAAAGTATCGACAATATATCCACCTAGAACTTGTTTGTAAGTCTTTAGTGAGTCATTAACCTCGGTTAGGGCCCAGATTTGACCACTTTTCACGAGTTTTCACCTGAAAATATCGAATTTTTCCCAAAAAACTTGTAAAAATTAAGCTTTTTGCCAGCGGTAAATCGTGAATTTGACACCGATCCCAACGAGCATCAAAAAAAATATTTAAGTATGTTATGTAGTAGTATATTAGGTAAAACATATCGAAAAATTGAAGTTGCGCTCGCTTGCGCTCGTGGTTAAAAGTCAACTTTACCATAAGTAGGTCTACCGATGCGATTCAAACCATACGACCATTATACGGATGTGTGCGGCCGTGCGTGATTAAATATGCAACCATCGATATTCTTCGATAGTTTTAGTTAGATTTGCTGCCGGGAATCATTTTAAAAACATTCTCTGAACCGAGGGGGGGGGCGGTCGTTTTAAAAAAAAAAAAAAAAAAAAAAAAAAAAAAGTTACTCGTGCAATTATCTTTGATTGTTTGAGATGATGGTTTGGAGGGGGGGGAGGGGGGCTGGACCTTGTCGACAGCCATGCTTAAGCTGTCACAACGGCTTCTAAATCTGGCAACACTGAATTATCTCAATGATGAACCTGTCGAACTTCATTTTCGATGAGTGCAGTAGTACGCACAATTCTTACATAATAAGTCTCATATACAATCTGTCTCGTATAACAAAATAAAATAAAAAACTCAAGAGCGTACACAGTCCGCCCATAACAATACTGTCACTCGCAAAACCGTGCGTTTTTTGAGGAAACAAATAAGCAAAAGTGTATCTAGGTATTTTATGTAAATTCAACTTAAAACAACACCGTTATACAATCACCGGTCAATTACTCATGATTCGAGGGAAGGAACACGGGATATTATACTGAATTAGCACTGTAGCACTTTCTTCGATCTGCCCCAAAGAGGAGAAAGGTGTAAATAAATGCTTTATTTTATATCAATCAGATTAGCACACAATGAAGATAGTGCGATTTATACCACGGATGAGACTTAAGAATGGTGCGCACTGCACTCATAAAAAATGAAGTTCGACAGGTTCATCATTGAGATAATTCAGTGTTGCCAGATTTAGAAGCCGTTGTGACAGCTTAAGCATGGCTGTCGACAAGGTCCAGCCCCCCTCCCCCCCCTCCCCCCCCCCCTCCAAACCATCATCTCAAACAATCAAAGATAATTGCACGAGTAACTTTTTTTTTTTTTTTTTTTTTTTTTTTTTTTTTTTTTTTTTAAACGACCGCTCCCCCCTCGGTTCAGGAATGTTCTTAAATGATTCCCGGCAGCAAATCTAACTAAAACTATCGAAGAATATCGATGGTTGCATATTTAATCACGCACGGCCGCACACATCCGTATAATGGTCGTATGGTTTGAATCGCATCGGTAGACCTACTTACGGTAAAGTTGACTTTTAACCACGAGCGCAAGCGAGCGCAACTTCAATTTTTCGATATGTTTTACCTAATATACTACTAATAACATACTTAAATATTTTTTCTGATGCTCGTTGGGATCGGTGTCAAATTCACGATTTACCGCTGGCAAAAAGCTTAATTTTTACAAGTTTTTTGGGAAAAATTCGATATTTTCAGGTGAAAACTCGTGAAAAGTGGTCAAATCTGGGCCCTAACCGAGGTTAATGACTTACTAAAGACTTACAAACAAGTTCTAGGTGGATATATTGTCGATACTTTTCAAATCCTATATGATATAGTCACTCATGTCGCGGTAAAATTCAGCTTAAAAATGTCAACTTTGAGAGGCTGTAGCTCAACAGGGATGCATTTTAGAGGTTATGTTAATAGAGGTTTTTTGACTTGTTTTTACCTCTAGAGCACGTATTGGGACATGAAAATGTCAAATTGGTGGGGGCCGGAAACGGCCCTTATCGCAACCCCTCCTTTCCTATCGTTCCCCCCCCCCCCCCCCCCCCAAGTATCACTGTTTCGAAGATACACTCGTGCAATTTTTAGTGTCCATAAAAAAAATTGAGGCAAACAAACCGCCTTATTATTTCATGCCATCAAATGGATGTCCCATAAATGCCCAATTTATAAATTGATGTAGGTAGGGATGGCTTCGAACAATTTATTTATTTATGTCTTCCTTTTCTTTTATATTCCTTTTTTCTTCGTACAGACCTGGCGACTATGTTGATCCAGGTCACTAGCATCTCTACAATATTAAGATACGAGCTCAAAAGGGGCGAACATAACAACCCTGACGCCGCACATTGGATCCAGACTTGGATTTTTCTGGTCATGAATAATAATTGTTGCTTTCTTGCTTTGAAAAATAAACTGTTGGGAATACCGTACGAACACATTATCACACAATTTTTCTGTGGGGTTACCCCAAGACCCCCGTTTAAAATGGTCGAGGAGACCCCCGAACCCCCCCCCCTTTAGAATTCTAGGGGAAACCCCCCTTTAGAGTGATTGGGGAGACCTCCCTTTAGAGTTCTTGAGAGACCTTCGAATCACCTTTATAGTTCCAGGAAAGACCTCTAGACCGTCCTTTAGAATAGGTGGTGACCTTTACACCCCCATTTTTACTCATTTCTGATTTTAATGAAAACCGTATCTCCTTCATAGCTTACTTAAAAAATGAAATTTCAAAAAAACAAAAACCAAAAAAGCGCCTCTGGGGAATCTAGAAAGCAACATATGTTCTTTAAATATGATTCAAGGATGTTCTTTTGGGTAGTATTAGGCATGATGAAAGGCCATCACTTTGTAAAAAATGTGATTGATTTAGTCGTGAGTATCGAAACAAAACACCTGGGAAATCTCTAATGTCCGAAGAACGCACATATTGTATCATGGGCCCCTCTTTACTGTGAATGGTCTCAAGTTATATCTTAATGTTTGTTGTTTGACCATTTAACTGTCAGATTACGAAGACTAATAAAGGTTGGCTCGTGCAAATTGAGTAGGTAGTTAAACATTCCACACTGCGGTGATGATTTTGCATACACAATTAATTGAAGGCGCTTGTAGAAAACATAATTTTTCACCTGTTATATCAGTTTGGACCAAATAATGTTCGGACTTCACGGTTTTCTCATAGATGCACGGTGGCGTACTTACGAGTGGCTTATGACGGGCTTAAACCACTTGTAAGCTAACATCAGCCATATACCGATGACTGCCGATGACCGCTCGAAAGTACCGAAAAGCCCAAACATCATTTGGCCCAGCGAGTTGCATTTAATGTGAATAAAAAAACTGTATTTGTGTAAGGTACGTCTAGGCACAGAAACTAATATACATCGGGTAGTGGCGAGGCGTGCAATTTGGCAACGTTTCATTCTCCCCTTCGGACACAGTAGAAAGGTCGAAACGTCTAGTCATCGCCGATGACCGAAGCATTCGATTTTTTCGGTAAGTTTAAACGGAGAAAATACATCTTTGCCAAATTTCACGCCTCGCAACTGACATCGGGCGTGCGGTATGGAATGGGTTATAATATTGCGAGTTTTCGTATAATGGCAGAGGCTCATGCAAACTTTTTCCATACGCAAATGAAATGTAAAATCTGCTGAGAGAACCAGCGGCAATCACGAAAATTATACTAAAAAAATCGAAAATTCAGTATTATACTCAGAAAACAGCTGTAACGACAATATCGTAATGGCGGAGGGACGCAGGTATCATAGGATTTCCCTATCAAATAATTTGTCATTATATCTCTGCGGAAACACATAGATCTGTCTCAAATTAGATAGGAATCTACCATGATACCAGCGTAGCTTCAACACTAAGCCCGTTTCTAAGAGTGGATTTTGTGATTTGTTACACGGAGAAAAATTACTTGTATAGAATTCACCATCGGCATAGATGAATCTGAGGTCAGCTATCATAAACATGGCAAATTTCACTAAATTATGGTAAAATGTACCAACATGTTAACTTAATTTACCATAATGTACGTTGCATTTATCATCTACTTGATAGCTGACTCCACAGCGCAGATGGTAGATTCTACCAGTTTTATTTCGTCCTGAGTGTGCTCATCGTCATTTTTACAGGTTTTTATGAAAGAACCAAAACTCTTCAATCACCTGTGGTAAAAGTTTGTAAGAGCCCTGTTATGTGATCCAGGGTCACTTGCCCTAAAGTATTTGACCTAAACGCAGATTACCTACAGGTTTGTTGTCTAAAAACAGTTGCCCCACAAAATTTGATCCAAAGTATATTTTATATAACTGTTTCTTTGCCCAAAATAGCAGCTGGCATGTACGCTTCCTTCTCATGAAATTATTTCAATGGAGAGGAAAGAGTGTAAACTGTAAATAATTTTCATACCTAACCTATTATGAAATGAATTTTTTTCTGACGAAATCTCGTTCCTGTCGAATTTATTCATTGCTCTGTTATTATCAAAATTATTGTGTGCCCTGGTTTTGTTCCTTTTGGTTTTCTGGTCACTTATTTACAATGGCGGAATTTGTCAAATCTACAAAAGGTAAACAAATCATGTCAAGATTTGTGACTAGGACAGACTTCATTATTGTTTAAGGACGGAAGGATACAATTACATCTTCTACTGTGAAAGGTACTCTCTACTATGCGGCTCTCCTTCCCTGCTGAAAATGGCTTTTTGAGGCTTTTTGCCTTAAAGATTTTAGGTAAATCGGTATTTGAGGTAAAATGCGTTTTAGGTGAAAATCGTTAGGGCAGCTATCTTTAGTTAAAAAACTAGTAGGTTATCTGTCGGTAGATCAAAAGTTTTAGGGAAAACGTCTTGGGACCCTGTTATGTTAATAATTGGTAACAATAGTTAGTGTATTGATTCATAGTTTATTTAACTAATATTTGATTATAATAACTTACAGAAGTAAGATATTTTATAGTTGATTTTATTCTTATTATCGTCGGAGAGGATTCTTATAGTTTTTCCTTTTCCCCCATCTAAACACATTAGAAAGGTCGAAATACCTGATCATCGCCGATGACCAGAGCGTTCGACTTTTTTGGTGACTTTAAATGGAAAAAATACATTGATGCCAAATTTCACGCTACGCCTCTGATTATGTCCAAGAAATTCTATGCCTCGATCACCGTGCGCCAAGCTCTATACGACGACTTTTATTACCTTACCTATCTTTGAAATGCACATCGCCTTTCTTCGACTCGTGGCTCATGCACTCAACGAATGAATGATGCGGAAATATATTTTTAAATTCGCTCCCCCCCTTCCCCTATCCATACCTACCCCCACCACTCCCCCTCCCCACATAACTTGAAACCCGGAGTCTGGATCTCGCAAATCCCGCGGACGCATCAAGATTTTAAATCTTCACTAACGTTTGATTAAGGAGACCGTGGAGACGCGCGGATTCTCCGATTCGGTTTTCGCGGGGAGCGAGCACATAAGTATCAGGAGCCATGACTCAGATTCAGATTCATCATCAATTCATTAAACGGACTTCGCGCGCGATATTCCCTCTCTTGATATCGGTGATGCTGATACAGAGATGTACCCGCCAGTGGTGTTCATATACTATCGACTGTTTTATGGTACAGCCATGGGCGCACCCAGGATTTCTGTATGGGGGGGCGAGTTGTCATTTCATACGGGGGGTCTGAGGGTCCTCCCCCGGAAAATGTTGAAAATTTAGCTCTTCTCAGACGCAAAATTAGGCTACTTCTATTCAGAAAGTATATTGAATTAACTCTCGAGAAAAATTAGATTTTCCGAGACTATGCTATTATTACGGAAATATCTTAAGCATGCTGATAGAAAGACGGAGTCTTCAGGAAATCTAGATTTCAGAAGATGATCTAGCGAAATTAACAAATAAGGACATTGCTGTCGGGAAAGACGTGTTCCTCTAAGGAAAAATATGTTTCATGACATTGATACTTTTTTTGAACTCATTTCCTTCCCCATATTTTCTTTTTCTCTCCTCCTCTTTTCATCATCTCTCTTTCTCTTTTCATCATTTTTTCCTTTCCTTTTCTCCTGCTTTCCTTTCCACCTTTTTTCCTTTCCTTTCCTCTTTTTTTCTTCCTATGGGGGGGAGGGCTTGGCCCCCTTGCCCCCCCCCCCGGCTGCGCCCATGAGTACAGAGATACATCGCATCGATTGCCATGCCTTGGTAAAAATGGTCCTTGAAAATCTTTGCCCAAATCTCCAAGCAATGAGGATTTTCATGAAATCATAAGGATCCTCATGTAATTGCACAGAAATCTTTATGATTTAATGGAAATCCTTATTGCATGGAGATTTGGGCAAGGATTTTCAAGGACCATTTTTACCATGGTCGGGAACCATGGGTTCCAATCAAAGTCTGGTTCAATTTAAATTTTCCCATAACTTCATTTTTGAACGGAATTTTGGCCATTACGATGATTTTAGGAGGCTGATTCTACACTGAAAAAAAAATTTGCTAACTTTAAGTATTCATTTATCTGAAAAGTATGGCCCAGACTAAACATTCTTAGTTTGACCGTTTAAAATAGTTAAATCAATCCCGTGCTGCTTTAATTCAACGATTTTTATGGTAAAATCAGTTTCTGCAAATTAAAGACAAGACAGCCCTATGGCAAAAATGGTCCATACAGGTCCATAAAGTTCATAGCCAATTAATTCCCTATACAGAGTATGAATATGTATGGATCCACATGCGTCATGCATACAGAAATCAACACGTATACCCATACGATATTCATACATACCCATACGATACCCGTACATATCCAAATGGATCCATACACATCCATACTCTGTATAGGGAATTGGTTATGGACCTTATAGACCTGTATGGACCATGTTTGCCTGGGAGATGCATCTCTGCCCCACCCGCACCAGCCCTCTCCGGAAAAAAAAAAAAAAAAAAAAAAAAAAAAAAAAAAAAAAAAAAACTAGTTACACAAGTGGTCGCAGTTTTCCTCTTTTCCAAGTTTATCATCTGAGAATGGGTGGCGTGTTGAGTCAAAAAGTGGGGAGGGGAGGCTAAACTCAGAAAACTGATGACTCTTTTTTCCTTATCTTACAATTAATATTCAAGAAAACATTTTCGTTTTTCTTTGTTTTTTTGTTTTTTTTTTGTTTTTTTTTTTTTTAAATTTTAATTTTGACTTTCCAGGACTTCTTTTTAACCCCTATTTTCCCAAAACAGTGCCTTCATTCACGCACCGCCTATGCATTTAAAAAGGCTTAGTTCCCCATTTTGCCCTCAAAGCCAGGCGTATTCATTCATAGTCAATGTACTTACACTTGGCACAAAGCGGCGAGAAAGTTAGTTGAAGTTGCGCAAGAGACGGAAAGGGTGCCTAATTTATGAGACGATATAATAATCTCAACTGTCGTGTGAGAGATGCTGGAGGGGGGGGGGGGGGGGGGGGGGGGGGGGGGGGGTTCGAAAGATGGGGGGGTGGGTCAAACGGTGGAAGGAGGGCGGAGGGGAAACAAGGAGAGTAACCGATCGCGGTTTTGCACCTCTTTCTATATCCGCTTCCGAGAAGCGACTCTCAAAGGCTCTGGAGCATCCTCGCACACTGAAGCGCGGTATTGCAACATCGTAAGTCTTTCTCCGCTGAGGCAACCGTAGATTCTGTTCTATCTCTCCCATTTGCCATTCAAATGTATTAGTAGAAAAAGGATGGAAATAAGGGTTTTCATCCCCCTGCCCATCTTTCTCTAACGTACGTTTCTCAATGGAGAAAAGAGAGAGATGAAGAAACTCTTGTTCCGCTTCTACTTTCTCTATAAATATAGGGATATATTTAAGATTCCGATATAGTTTGGCAACATTGCACCAACAGCCGGGTCTATTCCAGAGGTGAAGTATATAACTGAATTAAAGCCCGACATTTTATTCTGTACACTCTCGCACTCTTGAAGGCTAAGGCCGGATGGGATGGATAGACTCCAGAATGATACACAGGGGAAAGGATACCTTTGAAATCGTGGGTATCAGCATCACAAAAAAAAGGAATATGAAAGGAACTTTCTCCTGCTTATACGGACGTCGAACAACTTTGCGGTATCTCGAAGAGATGACTGGTTGAAATGAGTTCTTTTGCAAACTTTTGCTACAACGATAAATCGCCCGAAAGGACCGCATTGGTGGCATCAGAAAGTCATGAAATGCGATAATAATATCACAAGAGAAGTTTAATGAAATGATAACTAAGGCAATTTTTAATATTTTTTTAATCAGTTGAGACCATTGAATTTGAGAGAATTTTTGCTACACAGTTTTATATTTATCTTTTTTATCTAAGGCCAATAGAAACCCTAAAAATGAAACGTTCTCTTTAATTTTTTAACAGCCCTTGTAGTAGACTGTTTTAGTAGAGTGATATACCGTATCGCTTGCCGTCCGCGAGGATCTCTGGTCCCAAACAAACTCTGATTCAATCAATGCATTTCCCCCAATGAGCGCTTTTTTGAACGGAAATTTAGGCTATTAGATCGAGCAATTAATGCGACCTTTTTGCGATTATGAATCCTTCGTCCTCGAAAATGCTGGACTATGCCTGGCTCCACGACTAAAACTGCCGAAGTCAACAAGATATTACAGATTAAACGATGCATTTGGAGGTTGGAATCACCCAAATGTCATTGTTGTTGTTATGGAATTGGCGGGATTTCGGGCGATTTTAAGCTACAAATGCAACATTTAATCTGTAATGTGTTATTCATTTCGGCAGTTTTAGTCAAGGAACCAGGCATAATTTAGAATTTTTGAGGATCTATAGAGTGCATGATCGCAAAATGTTTACAATAATTGTTTGATTTAATAGCCTAAATTCCCGCTCATAAAGTTCACTTATATGGGGAAATTACATTGCACCAAAGTTTGTTGGGAACCAGAGGCCTCCGGACGGTAATCGGTACGATAGATCGCTGTATTCTAAAACAGTATGTATCTTTGAAACCACTTAAATGATTGAGTAATATCAGTAATATCACCACCGATGAAGCAGTAAATTCAAGACTCAAATTTTACTTACATAATGTCACCTCAAGCCGGTAACTTCATCTTCATACAGGTCGAAATAACGCAAATGTTTTCCTTCTTCGAAAGTTCGAACAGCAGCCCTATTTTGCGGCACCGCACCGCAAGCCGCTTGACTCGGGGCCGCTTTTCTGCGCAGCTTTTGTTTAGTCGTCCGAAGTTTCGCGAAAACTTCTCCCCGCAGGAAACCTGTTGAGTTCGAAACTTTCGTGCGGCGGCATCAGCGACGAGATTTCGTCTCGAAGATAAATATTGGTACATGATACATGCAACCTTCTTCGTTTCGTCGAAACTACTCAGAGAGATGAGCTGGCTTGACTGTTCCAGAATGTTGGGATGCTAAAGTAATTGCAATAAGTGTTTGGTAAAAACCTCAAGGTATTCTGAGCTCTACTCTGATCTTTGACAGTGAAAGATAGATGTTTTACGTGTGAGATTACATAGTGCGGAGGCAATTTAACAGAAGAGAAATCTAAAATTTTCCCCAAGAGCTGTTAAAAAAGGAGGTTTAGGATAACCAAGAATAGGCCTAATGGGTCTGTTGCACACTTTTGCTTTAAAGGCAGAAATACCCTGGTAAAAGTGTTCCATATATGAATTTCCTTGACCAAAATTCCGTGGGTAGTTCTTACTTTTCCATGTAATAATATAACATGGATAATCTTATGGAATCCCATGAAAAGTCCACGGAACTCTATGACGCATATTATGGAAAAATAATATTGTGCCCACAGAACTCCATGAAATTTTATGGAAAAATAATCATTGCCCACGGAATTTCAGTCATGGAAATTCATGGAAAACTTTTACCAGAGTATAATTGATTTAACAGTGAAATGTCATGAGGAAACCGATAGAAACAACGAAACTCTTAGGACTTTTTTTTCTAATCGAGAAAAAGTAACGAAAAGTTGGGGTCAATACAAAACTAATTTAAAAAATGACAGGAATGGCGCAAAAAAAGCCGATTGCACAACAGTATGGGTCTGCGCTAGTGTTTCCAATCGCGCACATTAATTTGTTCACATTACCAGAATGCAGACTACTTACACGGATCGGAAATAGAATGATTACCATAAAATCCGAAACTTTTTAATGGTCGCAATGGCAACGCTAGTGGACCACTTCCGACTACCGGATATTCTACACTATTATGCAATCGCCAGTTTCCCGTCCAACGCCAACCTTTTTTAAATCGCTCGAAATTTTCGCCTTTTGAAATCGTTTTTACTTGGTAAAGATAAACAAAAATGGGGAAAAATACTGCAAGTTCTCATCTAACCCCCTCTATAAGAAAATGAAATAATAACAAGGTGCCCAATAGGCATGTTGAAAATTTCTCGACTTTCATCTATAGGGTCTTTCGTGTTAAAAACATAGCATCCAATTCATTTTAAAACTGTAATTTTGACTTTGAAACTTGAAAGTTTAAGTTTTTAGCAATGTCAAAGGTCAAAAGTAACTACTTGCTTGTCAGTTTCTATGTAGTAAAGTAGATGATATTTAGTTTTTAAATTCGAAATTACAGTGTCAAAATACAGGGGATGCAAAGGCAGAAAGAGCAATCGGGCAACGTTGCATTTCGTCAATTTACACTTGTGTAAAATATCGATTTGAGGGAGTGCACATTGTACCTCCAATATGTCGACCTTTTTTCATGACTTTAAATGGACAAAATCCAATGTTGCTAGATTGCAAGCGCCACCACTGCACATGCTACATTTCACCCGGAGTGACCATAGGAGCTAGGCTTTCACTTACAATACGTTTGCCTCGTGTCTAACATTTACACGTCATAGAGAAAAAGCATTACAAAGAGTCATGACATCATCAATGGATCGAACTTGACTTCGTGACGTGCACAGTTGATATAAAGCTGACTAGAAAACAAATTTGATGTCTAAATAATCCTCTCTCCGAAGTTTGAGACTCACGAATGTCCCATTGGTAAAGGACAAGGCGCACTGGCGCATGAGTGGGGGGGGGAGACAGGAAATCATAAAACGGCTCTTTCCTAAAATACTTACAGGTATATTATGTCGTGACTCTTTTCCGTTAAAACTGGAACTGGGGATGCGGGGACCGGAAGTGATGACGTCGCGCAAACAGGAAGTGATATCGATACTAACTCTGAAAGTTACGACTGGGAACTTTCGCGAGTGAGTCGAGGTTTCCCGTTCGACCGGATTCATCGGTGATAAGAGGGGGAGCGATAAAAATTGGCTCGATTTTTCTGCATTGAGACTCCTCTTTTCTCTGTTCTGAATTCTAATGCAGGCAAGGAAGGGGTTTGCCTTTTATTGGATGCGATCTGAGCGATCTCTACCGTGTCATCCATAAATAAATACAAAACTGGTGTCACAAAAGTACGAAGGCTGACGCTGTAAGTTCAAGAGTAAACAAGTTAGTGACAAAAAATTATATCATATAGACAGAGTGCATAACAAGATCCTTGAGGCAAACTTGCGGTACTTCTCATGTTCACCAAAAATGATCACCAGTCATCAGCCTGCTCAACGGTTGCATCAAAACTTATATTGGTAATCTTTTTTAGGTATAATATTTGGCAAAACTGGTGACAAACAAACCGACGCCATTTTGAGAGTGAATAAAAGTTACTCACTATTTCCAATTTTGTGAGTTATTTGAAGCTTATTTGTTCTTATATCATACTGTTGTCAAAATAATGGTCATTAAGTAGTGTTTTATCCATCTATGATCTTGATTTTTATAAAGTTGTAAGTTTGGGTTAAGAAGTTATGTTCGTTTGTTTGTCACCAGTTGAAGGTTCCTCCCCCAATTTCGAACAATGGACTCGCCCGTCTGCCTACTGTAGTGTACGCTAAGTTTGCCTCACCCAGCTCAATGTTATGGTATAGGATGCACTCCGTCTATATGATATAATGTCTTTGGTTAGTGATCTAATCTGGACTACATTGGAAAGTTTAAAGCATTTACTACATCAATAGAGCCCAACATCAGCACATTTGGTTAGAATTGACGAATTTATGACAGATTTAATAGTACAAGAAAAATATCCTCTATTAATTATTGGTTCCTCTAAAGGGTTTTTGGAAAGTAGAGCTCTATAGTCTATAAAAAAGTATTCCTCCGCTACATTCGATAAATAATCTGGCTTTTGAGTCCATTCAGCATCAATTTTCATCATTTTCATGTTTAATGAATGAAATAGGAGACTCAGTATATACTTGCTATACCAGTAGCAGCGACAAGCCGAACGCTTATCGAATGTAGCGGAAGGATATTTCAATAGAGCAATAATTTTCGAAAAACAATTTAGAGGGAGCGACCAATAGCAGCCCTTAATTTATTCAGTCTACCATCAGCTTTATCTATATAATTATTTCAAAAGTCAGCCTCCTGGTATTTCAAAGTACTCCTCCCTGATTTCTGACCAACCGTGAATCATGGGAGGATCCAGGGATTTTTCTTTGTACCCCTCCCTCTCTCTTTCTCCCTCTCTCTTTCTCTCTCCCTCTCCCTCTCTCACTCTTTCTATCTCCCTCTCTCCCTCTCACTCTCACTCTCTTTCTCTCTCCCTCTCTCCCTCTCTCTCCATTCATTTGTACCCATATGCTAGAAAAGAATAGTAAAGAAGGCCGTTGCGTGACTTTAGCCTCTATCTCCGTCCTTTCTTAACGCACCCGTTCAAATGGAAAGAGAGAGAGAAAGAGAAATTCCAATGTTCGCCCATGCAGTGACTACTGTGCGTCACAAACTTCAGAGGCTGAAGTTGAAAGGAGCTAAGAGGTCGAGTGGCATGAAACGGTTACGTGCACCATCCCTCTTTGAAAAAGGAAATGTTGACAAAGGCGATGATAAAAAGGATGGAGGGTTTTAAAAACATTTACCCAAAACATACAGTACGTCCCAGAAGTCTCTACCGGGTTCAAGTGGGAAAAGAAAAAAAAACACGCATCTCACTTCAATAAACTACGGATCAGCTCGTTAGCATGTGGTTCACTGAAAATTACATTTAAATCTATTGAGACGATTCTGCGGACTAGTAACTAACAAGCAGACCCGTTGTTTCCTGTACAGTATGTCCCAGAAGTCTTTACCAGATTAAAGTTGAAAAAGACGTATCACATTTCCACAAAGATTGAATCTGCTCATTAGAATGTGGTTCGCTGAAAATCTCATTAAAATCAAAAGGGGGATTTGAGGGCCGAAGCCTCTCCCACTTTTTTACGAGGGTAATACACTGAGAGAAATCACTTTCTTTCAAAAAAAGGAAACACGTTTACTTGTGACAGTTTCCCTTGCTCGAAGTAAAGTTTTGATTGCATGAAAAGAAGACACCGTTTTCACTACAAGGAATCTTTTACTTGTAGCAGCAGACATTTTCCTTGGGTTAAAGGAATTGGCTCCTTAGTCAATACTTCACTGTGCAGTTTCTAAAACACAAAAGGAAAAGCATCCTTGTTTAAAAAAAGAATTCTCTCAGTGTAGGGCTTAGAAAAGTGGAAAAAAAGAAAAGAAACGGGGAAAAGGTAGAAGAGGGAAAAAAAAGAAAGAAAAGGAAAGAAAGTGAGAAGGAATCGAAGATAAGAAGACAAAAATATGAAAAAGAAACTTTGAAAGTGAAAGTCTCTTTTCCTTGTACGGTTTTCTGAATCATTCATTTTATATAAAGCCCCCCCCCCCCAAAAAAAAGGGCCATCTATATTCTTGACTTTCCAGGCCCCCCACTTTTTGACCCACGGGCCGCCGATGCATGAGCAGACCAATGAGCAATAACTTTAGAGTGGCAGCGGGCTGGTCTACCTTGCGCCACTCAGGGTAGAAGGAATCCCGGGAAAAAGCGGAATTTGGACGGCAGATTCCGAGGTTTGAGGTTAAATTTCATAGGTCATTTCCGGCGATGCCCGAGTTTGTTTACGGAACGACCGGAAACGACCTACAAAATTTAACCTCAAAATCGATTTTTACGGCAAGATGGCGGTGCCCTAGGTGACAACAATGAACCAGCGAAACGTTCCTTGATGTGCCTTCCTAAAGTTATAGCTCATTGGAGCAGACCCGTCATTCATCAAAATGGAGCCCGTGTTTTTCAACTTGGGCTTGGCAGGGACTTCTGAGACGTACTGTTTACTCTCCGAAAACTGAGATGATGTAAGTAGAATATGAACCCTTCTTTTTCTTTCCTTTCATTTCCTTTCCTTTCCTTTCCCGTCTCCATCTCCTTTTCCTGACCATATTTTTGACATAACAAGAAGAAAACATGGATGAAGGAAGATCGGAACATGAAATTGAATGATGCAAAATGATGGGGGGGGGGGGGGTAAAAGAAAGTGACTATAAATTGAGATGCTGCAAATATCTGAACTCTAAAGGCAACAATAAAGCGACGTTACCGCATAGAAGTCGAGTCGGAGTTTATTGGGTCAAGTAAACAAAATGGTTAATGCACTGGCTCGGAGAGTTGGTTTGATATTCACTTGCCAAGAAATTTCGGGGGAAAACTCACGAAATATGGTCCTTCTCTCTATCTTTCCATCCGTGCACTAGCGGATCCGAGTTATTCTCCATCTCTCTCTTCTCCCATTAGAATGCATGTGTTAGCAAAGGATAGGAGAGGGGGTGAAAATCACGTGACTGTCCATAGTCTGTCCTTTTCTATCATACGCGTTCTAGTGGGAGAAGAGAGAGAAGGATAGATTCCTAGCGGATCCAAGTTATTGTCCTTCTCTCTTTTCTCCCATTAGAATGCATGTGTTAGTAAAGGATAGAAGAGGGGGTGAAAATCGCGTGACTGCCCCTAATCTGTCCTTTTCTATCATACGCGTTCTAAAGGGAGAAGAGAGAGAATGATAGATTCCTAGCGGATCCACGTTATTGTCCTTCTCTCTCTTCTCCCATTAGAATGCATGTGTTAGCAAAGGATAGAAGAGGGGGCGAAAATCACGTGACTGCCCCTAATCTGTCCTTTTTCTATCATACGCGTTCTAGTTGGAGAAGAGAAAGAAGGATAGATTCCTGGATCCACCTGTGCATCCGTGAATGAAACCACAACCAAGTTTAGAGCTTTAAGCGGACAAACAGAGAAAATGAGGGAAACGTTACGTATGGCAGAAGTAAGTCGGTCGATTTAGGATCACTTTGAATTTCCACTTACGTTCCTGTTAAGTCAAGAAAATACATGTAACAATGCAATTGAAAAAAAAACCCGAATCTAAAACTTTATAAGGTAAGTGACCCAAAGGTGGCCATACCTATGCTAGGGCTAATATGCACATATGAGTCATGAGAGATAAAAAAAAAACTAAATATGTCAATTTACTATTTAGACAGTTGGTCATCAAATGTTAATTTCTTTTTTTTAAAATTTGCTTGTTTTTGAGGTTTTTTTTTGCGTTTGAAAAAAGTAGAGTTTTGACATCCCGCAAAACATGCACCTATAAGGTGGCCACCCCTCATATTTTTGATACACCTAAAAGTGTACACCCCCTTTTAAATTTCATCAATAAGTATTCAAATGCTATTTTATCGTTCAAAAACGGAATCTAGACTCTAGTTGCACAAAAAGTTATATTGATTTATGATGAATTGAATGTCAAAGGTGGACTCGATTTAAGGACTTAGCTTTTACGATTGTTTACTACCGTGAAAATTAGCTGAAGACCTACAAAAATGGACGTTGCACTGTTTCGCGCCGAATGAATCGCCCGATGCTCTTGATTTTTGGAGTGGGGGAAGCTATAGCATCCTGCTACTCAGCACTAACGCCATCTATCGTTAATTCATGTAATTAATTGAAATAAGCAAGGGTGGGCCACCTTAATAGCCGGGCCACCTTAATAGCCGGGCCACCTTTGGGTCACCTACCTTACTTATACACATTTGCTAAGCTTTTATCAGATTACTGATTCTTGATTTTTGATTGGCTTATTTACCATTTTGGCTTATTTTCCATTTGAGTTTAGCTGTGGCTCCTCAAACCTTTCTTGAACCCACGGACTAATTTGCATTCCGTCGGAAGAGGAAACACCCACAATAGAATCGGTAACCTTCAATTATTTTATCTATTAAATCAGAAATTTAAAAGTAAATGGACGTACTTAGACAAAAAAGATTGGTGAAAAAAATTTAGCATTTGAAAAATTTATTTGTATTCAAGCATTCTAAAATTATGTTAAAGAGATTGCTTACGAAGTGATATATTTTCCTTTTTATTCTTTATCAGATGTGCAACAAATAAACAAATGTACCCGGTGAGATGAAACAAGGATGCATTTGCGGTTAATACATACGTAGGTTTCATTGCTTCAAAGGTGCGATTTCGGCCCCAAAATACATTATTTTAAAAGGAAATTTTACCTTGCGGCGTAATAACACACGAAATTTTGTGTACTTTCACATCGAGTGTTTTTTTGAAACAGGGAAACTTTGGAAAAAAATCAAAGGAAAAGTGTGATTTTTTTTTTTTTTTTTTTTTTTTTTTTTTTTTTTGTTAACTTTGGATTTTTTCCACCCCTATCTACGCCAATGCTATTTCCTACAAAACGGCAGTACTGCGACCCAAATAGCCTAGAACCCGGCATGCATTTCGGTCAAGCCTGCTTTGAAAGACCCACTCTCAAAATTCAAACGGGTTTTAAGGGCTTTCGAAAAGTGCCTTTGTGTCCCCTGCCTTTTAACTGAGAGCTGAGTTGAAGATACTCGCAGATTCGTCGTAAACGTGATTGGAATTCCGACAGGATGTTCGATTGTTCAGGAGAGTCCTCAAGAGAAAAGCAGGTATAACAGGTATATACAGGTGTACAGGGCTATACGTTTCCACCGGGGGGGGGAGGGGGTACGTCCGACGTGTATCGTTTCAATTTGGAGGAGGCGGGCGGAAACTGGGAAACTGGATAAGTTACAAACAACATTGAACAGCGATTGAGTGGATTTTACTGCGGCGAGATTTCCTTCGAACATCATCACAACACGATTGTGATAAGGAATCCACGAATCCGGTCTCCGGTTTTATGCTCCATGCTCCAACTCTATTCTTCACTCAATATACCCTTGAGCTTACCGGTCTAATCTAGCAATTTGACAGGCTGAGTGGAATTCGATTTCAAAGGGACACGGATACATAAGCGCGGCAAAGCGGGGCGTGATGCACGTCGCACAGAAGTAATTATTGTGTTCAGATCTAGAAAATTGTGTCAATGATTTCCGGGTCGATGGGTCTGTTCAATATTGTCTCTACTCATACCTGGCTGCTGCTTTGGAAAAAGTGGGGTTAGGGTTCGTCTTGGTACGAGCAAGCTTTAGGAATACCTATGGCGTTATCGAGTATTTGGTTGGTTTTTTGAAGTTCAACCAAAATTGGAAAAGTGCGTCAATAATGAAAGTTTTGGGCTTAGTTACTTCCCCAAAGTAGCAAAATTGTTGAAAATCGCACTGAAAAAAATCAATTGTTAAAGTAACAATTCAAAATTTGCTGATTAAAGAAAAATTGAAATTTGCTAAATCAACCAGGGACACCTGGTTTTCTGTTAAGTTAACAATTTATTTGTTGAGTTTACAAACATAGTTGGTAAATCAACCACACAATGGTTCTCATTTAACAAAATTGAAATTGTCAATTTAGCAATTTTAAATAGTAAAGAAAATACAGAACTTAACAAAATTAGTTGATCTAACAATTCAGCAATTGTTATATCAGGAAAATAAATTGCTGATTTCACTTACTAATTTGTTATTCCAGCATGAAAATTGTTATTTTTACTTTTTGATTTGCTGGTCGGGCAAATTAGTTGTTAAGCTAACACAATGAATTCCTGATTTAGAATTTGAGTTGTTAATTTATTAAAAGCATAGGTTAATTTAGCAAATCATTTTGTTTTGTTCTTTTTTAACTATTTATTTTTTTCAAAACGTATTTAGAGAGGATAAATCACGATTTTGCATTTCACCAATATTCTATTCTCCATTAGCATCAGTATACCAAGACGACCCTAACCTCAAAAAAGCAACTTGGTATGAGTAGAGATGGTATTTGTCTGTTACATAACTTTGCTGTAGCATTGTGGAGGGCTGATTCTGGTGTAAAGTAGTGTGAAGATCACTTTGAGAGCATCAAACAGTCTAAAGTCACTCACACTGCACCGTGAGAAATATTTTCTTTAAATCTATTAAAACTTTTACGTCACTTACGAGATATGCTTCCGCCGGGTGCCTTCAATTCGCCGTTTAGGCAATTCCAACTCCCCCGAGCACGAACAGTTAACTACCTTCCCTGTTGGTATAAACGGCTAAGTGGTGTGCTTTTGAACATACCCGGTCATTAGAAAACACGTTTACTTGGGACAGTTTTCCTTGCGCTACGTAAAGTTCTGTTGCATGAAGGAGAATCAATGTTCAGAAATATTTTATTTGTAGCAGCAGACGTTTTCCTTGGGTTAAAGGAATTCCTTCTTAGTCAATATTTCTTTGTACAGTTTGAGTTTCTTTAACACCAATGAAATACACCAGGGATTAAAAAAAGAATTCTCTCAGATGGCCGATTATATGGTTGGCAATTATATGGTTGGTTAGAAAGTAAACAAACGTCTAACTTCCTTGTTGTACCTACAATACCTACATTTTGTGTGTTTTTTCCCGGTTAATTCCACTTCATCTTTATCATTTGTGATTAATATGATGCATAAAATCCACGTTTTGTGTCGCTTTGCCCGAATTCTGAAAAGGAAACGCCGCGACGAGCAAGTATACTTACTTTACCGAATGCCTTCGTCTGCTATATTTGCTGCTCAGTGCTCGTGCTGAATGAATAATGCAGGGTTGATTTGCCCGTTTAACCGTCATCTTAGGCTTTCCTTTAAAAGCCTTTTAGTATAGGAAAGTCTCAACAATAATGACTCACAAACTTAATTAATTATCCTTAAAAAGGTTTTCGCGATGGCTATCATATGTGCCAGTCACAATGTCACATAGAGGGAGTCTCATCAAATCGGAATTTTCTATGCTGAGAAAAGTGATCCACTAAAGAGACAACTGCAATTAACGAATCCCCCTTTTTGTGTCGCTCATCGGACAGCCATCTTGGGATTTTGTTTAAACTTTTACTGCAGAAATTGTGAGTCAGTTTCAGAACTTTCAAATACCTTCAACGCGTTATTTTTAAATGATTTTGATCCAGAATTGACCCTTATTTCTACAGCTAAGGCGAAACTTTGCAGCCGCATAGACCGATTGTAGTCTGATTCTTTTAACCCTTGTGAGCCTAAGGGGGGGTACATTTGTACCCCAGGCCAGTTTTTTTGACGCCATTTTGTCAAAACTGCTCAAAATTTTTTGGAACTTCATGACATTTTAAGTTAGGATACTTAGAACACGTCCACCAAATTTCATTAATTTTTATGAATTTTTG